>APFE031743305.1:0-28606 GCA_000404065.3 Pinus taeda
GGGACTCATTGGTTTTTGAAGAGCTAATAATTAGTAGGAAAAAGGTGCCATACACATTTTGGAAAGGCAAGGTTAAGTTCTATGAATTGCATATCATAATGTGTGAAAAAGACAGATTTCATTAGAATTTTGAACAAAATTAGACTTAATGAACCATTAAACCAAGATATCAAATATATTTATTATATTACATTATTAAAATATAAGTTTAATTTTTAAAATTTATTGTTAAATTCGATAATATTATTGAGATATGCATTTAACTTTTTGGTGTACTATTTTCTATAGAAAACTTCATTTATGAAGTATTTTTAGGTACATTGATATGTACAATTTGCTTTTACGTTGTTGTAATTTACAACATTAGAATGAAAAAAATATTTATGAAGAAAATAAATTATGGAAAAGAAATCTCTGATCTGTACCCATATTTGCCTATGCATCTTCTTGAACCTTGGTTATAGATTGTTTTTTCTTCCCATTGTGTTATTTGCATATTTATGCATTTTGTAACAAGATTGAAATCTCGGAAAATGATTGAGATCTATATCAATGTAAATCAAATCAAGAACAATCACATTCCCATGATCTTATATTATATTTCATAATATATTATATACTATAATATAAATCATGCATTTAATAGACTAAGTTATATGAATCACATTCACATTCATGACATATTACACTTGTTATAAATTTTTTTAATAAAGTAATAAAAAAATATTAATATTAAATGTTTTTAAAAAAATTGAAATTCAAAACTTCTGTTTTTTAATTGCTCATAAATTCGTAATTGATTATAAATTCTATTTTTTTTTTTAATATTTCAAATACACAAATGCTCATTTACATAGAAACCCACCCTTAGATCCATTATTTCCATATATTTTTGTATAAGAACAAAGATGTGAAGAAACATAATGATCATATGCTTTCAATAATCAATGAAAAGCTAGAAGTAATTGATGTTATTAATGAACATGAAATCTAAAGACACTGATATCTCATGAGTAAAAAATAACATTAGCAAAGAGAATACTACTCAAGCAAAAATATGTTACTTGAACTATTTATAGTGAACTACAATATAGAGGATCGATTAATTAATGACACTAATAAATATTCAAGACATATACAAGAAAAAATAAATACGTAATAAAGACGTAGATGTTGTTTACATAGAATTTGCAAATGCAACAATTGGAAAAGCCAAAAACAATGAACATTCTCAACTATATGAAGAAAACATTGAAGAACCATTTATACCAATACTGTGAATTGCAAAACCAAATGCAACTTCTAGAAACAAATCTCATATAACTATTCAAAAGCAATTTCCAATATAGCTAACATGCTCTAAGACAACATATAGAACCCAAGGCCTTACTCAAAATGGAGTTTCATTTGATCCAATTGGGGTCATAAGGCATGGACTTATATATACTAAACGATTGATTCATTGTACTTACTCAACATATTGTCACAAAACAAATTTCATGTCACAAACAAAGCCTTAGATGAAATGAATTCTCTAACAACAAATGCATCATGGATACTAGAAGAAGTACAAAGACCAATATTCTCTATAAATGGTTTCTCAATTTCAACATTGAACACATATAGCCTATGTAGTCACCAAGAAAACATAGTACAAGATGAATATTTGATAGAAATACGGATTTATACTTCCATGAAACTCATTTAGAGTATCCACATCACTAATCAATTATGCAAATTCAATTTTAACAAAGCAAATTTTGACTATGGAGTTCTTACTTGCACATAAAAACTATAGACACAAATAGAAAAAAAGTTATTGCAATGCTAAAGTTGAACTGAATGTGTCAAATGCACATACCTAACAATCAATTTGCATATTCAACATCTATGCTTATAGTTGTTGATGAATCATATTCTCAAGACAAGTGTAATATGTAGAGTTGTCGCTTAGTACCTACCTCTTATACAAAAAGTAATTAATATTTTAATATAATATATATAATTTTAAATTAATATACTAATAAAAAATTAATATTAATAAGAGCTTCTTCATAAAAATATATTATAGAAACATTAGAATAAAATATTTTGATTTGAAATGAGTTAAGGTTTTTGGGCAAGTGGTAATGATAAAATCCATAGTATTATAACATACCTTATATACAAGTTAATATACTGATGGTAAAATGGGGGTAAATATTTATAGTTAAGACTTGTTATATTATAAGTATTGAGTTAAATAATTATAAAATATTTTTTTATTTGAAATGAGTTATAGTTTTTGGGCCCCGGGGATTTGGGTGCTTGTGGGAGGATTGACACGACTCCCCAGATCCATTGGCAATGGTTACCACAACCAAACTCCTTCAACAAGTGGCAGCCATGTTTCATAAATTCTCTTGTTGGCACCATCTGTCCTTGTACCTGGTTCTCATGCTTGTTCGCTTCGAAAATAAAAAGACAAGGATGATGGCCTTCAGGAAACTTCCTCCCGGTCTTTCTCTCCAAGGTTCGCTCCATCTCCCCTAGCTTTGGCTCTACGACATTTCTCTTCTGCCACCTAATGATGAAATGCGACAGAGGCATTAGATGATGCCCTGTCAGAGGCAGGGGCCATAGACATCCCCACACCACTTTTGATGAAGCCTCTGTCACAAGCCTATTCGACTATGGAATTCATGGTTATATCATGAGATATGTCCTTGATCTCACAGAGGTCACTTGACGCTCTGGACCCTCCAGAACCTCCTTTCTCGCTAGCTTAAGGAGAGAGCTTAGGAGAAGTTGAAAGCCTATGGCTGGATTGCTGAGCTCTCTATCTTCTAAATCCACTCCTCCTCTCTCAAGTGCTTGGCCAGAGATCTTAGAATTGAATTTCCTCCCAATGTCTCGTCCCCCTCGTCCCCCGCTCACTCTCCCTCGCGCTCCCCTCTAGTAGGCTCCTCATCTTTGCTTGTTACCAGTGTTCTTGTGGCCGTTGCCTGCCCAATCACAATTCGTCCCTCCAGTGGCTAACACTCCCCTCCAATCACCTCCCCTCTGGTTTGGATCAGTGGTAACCACCACATAGTGGCTATTTTGGTTTAGTTTGTGGGTAAGCGGCACACATCCACGAGGCTCATTGATGCATTTTTGGTTCCTCATCAATTTTGGTTTACAAACATCCGATACAAAGATGTTAGGTCTCATGCTCCTCATTTTGTAAATTATTAGTTCATATATAAACTTCTTGAGCTTTGGTTTCCCCTTCCTGCATTAGAGATTTCTAGCTCTTATCTCTGGTTTCCTCATACAGAGGCGGAAAATTCTCTCATGGATGTAAACTATGTACATTTTTTGCCTTTTATCTATTAATATAATGTAAATACGTTTGCTTACAACAAAAAAAGGAGTTATCATTTTGGGGCATGTCGTATTGATAAGCCATGGTATTGGCTCATGGTATTGTAACAAAGCCTAAATTATTATGAAACTTGGAGAAATAGAAACTTTTTTTAGATTTTTTATTTTTTAATATAATTTTTATATCTGATAATTCAATTTAAAACCATATAAAAATAGTAATAAGCCAATTAGACAGATTATTTTATTTATTTATTTTCAAAATATTTGACTTAGTCCCTGATCGGGGTGTGATGGGAAAGGAGATCCCATGGCGAATCGATGACATGTGTGAAAAGCAAGAGGAAAGGCCGATGGGCAGCCCACCGAAGGACCCTAGACATGCGTGGCATTAAGGACTGGGAGAGCATGGCAACAAGTGTCAGCTGCCTTGGGAAGGAAAATGGTAACACAAGGTGTTATACGAGGAAGAAAAGTTGTAAGGGACACTAGAGTATGCATGAAAGGTCTGAGGAGGAACTTTCCTGCGAGAGACGAGAACAGTAGCTTGGGGGAGGAACTTGCCTGCGAAAGGAGGGATTGTTGCCACCAATAGGGAGATGCCACCAATGCTTCGGAGGGAAACTTGTATGTACTTTAGACCTGCCTTAGTCTTAATATGGAGTCAATGCTGCAAGAATGGAGGTTGGTATGGCAACGAATGGTGATGGTTCTGCATGTTCTGATGAAATTTGGTTCAATTATCTGTTGTTGATGTTCAATATTTTAATTTCTGTATTATATGGTAACCTATTGGAAAAAAGCGAGGTGCATGGAGGGCCAGGGGATGCTCTTGGCACTCAGGTTGTGAACTTCGCTCCTGCATTCATCAATACCAGGTGTTTGGGACTTGGAAGGGGCCGAGGCACCCCTGAGGGCCTGCGGTCGCCTCTGTCTAAAGTCTAAACCACCTACATGTCTGTCCAAACTGTATTGTCTAGTCCTCGGGTGATCTTCTGGCCTAGTGGGATAGGAACGGGGTATCGGGGCCTTATAAAGCCAGGGAGTTTGACCTACCAGTCGTTGTTTGGCTTCATGGTAAACCTTTGGTTAAGTGGGGCATTAAAGGGGATTTAGGGGACTCTAACCCTGACGCGGCTATAAATTATGGAATGGCGTGGTTAATTCTGTGGAGCCAGAGACATGGTAGGGTCGAGGGTAGAATGAAACGATGGAGGGAGGGAATGCTATCTATCCTAGGCATGTACTTTACCAAATTTTCAGCCAATTCCATCAAGGTTGGGTCATGTGGCAGTTTCAAAGTCCAGAGGGGCAGGAATGGTGAGTCGGGGCCACCACACCTCGACGGGTCTGTCTTTTCAATTAGAGTATGGTCATCCACATGCATCTTAGTACCTGAGTATTCCAACACCTATGAGTCTGTCAAGCTGGTTGTGGCAGGGCCTAAACCAAGAATCTAGAGGGTTGGTTAGACCAAGGGGAGAACTGAGAAAAAAAAGGGAAGAAATTCATCTAAACGTGAGCACAGTGAGGATGAAGGAAGTTCATGAAGGGGTTGGGGGGATTCTGGTTACACTCCTCAAACTCGGAATCGTGACTTTGTAATTGTGCTCCACGGGGAATGGATGGATGGAAACACTAACATTTGATTTGGTTTTAATGTTTCTTCTTACGCTACTCTTACAAGTCTATTTAATCTTTCTTCCCCTTTGACTCTGGCGCTCCTGCTCTAGGACAAGGCAAGAATTTGGGAGTGGTCGTGGTTGGAAGGAGCTTTGATTGAAGAAAAAATGGTGAAGGATGAAGCAGGGTCGGGAAGAAGAGGGCGTCGCCACCCCTGTATACCAACTGACAACAAAAAGAAAATGTCGGTGGCCTCGACCAGTAAGACCCAACAGAAGAGGGGCAGGAAAATAGGTGAGGAAAATATGCAGAACCTCATGCATGCATACATTGGGGGAACTCCATCATAGGTCAAGGCCCTAATTTCGTCATGGGAGGCGGACTTGAATACCAAGGCAACGGCAGAGCCACTTCCAGAAGAGGACTGGGAACCCCTACTCATATACCTGAGACACACTCGAGTTAGGAAAATTCTATTCAAACAGACAATCCAAATCTACTGGGTTATGAAGAACCTACTCGCAAGGGCCATGAAAAAACTAGGAATCTCGAGGAACCGTTGCAAACACTGCAAGAGGAGACTAGCTTAAAAGATATTCAAAGGGAGATTTAGGTTGTATAGGTGTAGGAGTACCACCAGAATGCCCGCTTAGGCTGAATGGAGAAACAAATTCAAAGCCTACTGCAGAACGAAATTCCAGGGTCGAGTGCAAAGGACCTAACTCCCTTTGAATTGTCTGATGACTGAATGAAGATAAGATAGGAAGTAATGCAAATTTTTTGTTTGCTACAATGATATGGTCGGATAGAATTTACTTTGATAGTAGTATGTTTAAACATATAGTAGACATAGTAGGTTATTTAACATGGATGGATATGCTCAAACTGTTTAAATTTTGGACGACATACGATGCTGATCGGTGGCCAACAAACCTGGTTTCCTTCAGGCAAGTTGAGGCTACCAAACATATTTTTGTTACCTGCCTTATATATGATTAATAGAAAAGAAAGTACTGCCAGGCTTAGACAAAAACAAAAACACAAAAAATATTCAATTTAATATTTATTTTTTTCAAAACTTTAATAAACTTCATAGAATTTGTTTGAAATTTTCAAATCTAATTGAAAGTCAAAGCTTTTTTACCATAATAAAGAACAATATAATAATAAGATAGGTATAACTTTATTCAATCAATTGGAAATTTGACTATAAAATTTTGTTTCTAGCAAAATTATTTATTTTAACCTCACTTAAATTATCAATTTTATTTCAAAACATTAACACATGAAAAAATTGATTTTCTCTACTTAATAACTCAATACTATAAAAATGAGATAAACATTTGTAAATTCATTTGCAATTAATTTATATCACCTTAATTTTTTGTTTTGTAAGTCAGCACCCAAGGGGGGATTGTAACTGGTGACCTATCGCATGGAGTGCCTTAACAGTGCACACTTCACCGTCAAACCAAAGTCCCATGGGCTTATATCACCTTAAATTTAAGATGCTTATAATTTATTTTTTTATTAAATTACTCTTATTGCTCTCCATTTAACACATAAATTAATATCATTGAATTGAAACTAAAACATATAAGAAAGACATTAAACTTAAAAACATTTACAATTATTCTATATTACTATAAAAATATTATTTTTTAGTTTCTAATTTTAAATTATGAAAATAAAATGTAATGGGTAGAGGTCAAGGGTAGAAGCTCTCTATAAAAGTTAAATTGCCTCATAAAATGGTTAAACTTCACCAAAATCTTGCACAATCTTCATAATAACTTCTCATGAAAAAACACATCTTTTTTCATCCAACAATAAAACATATATACTATATTTATACATAATAATAAAAAATAGATTATAAAACTTATATATACTAAATTTATGCGTAATAATAAAGAAATAGATTATATATATAAAAATATATCAAATTATATAATACAAATTCAAAATAGTAATAAAAAAATAATATTTTTAAAAAAAAATATATATTAAAATATAAATTAAATAATTAAATTTAAAATTAGTTAAATTACATATTAATCATTCTCATTAAATGTTATTTATATAAAATATTATAAAATTTAAATAGCATATTTTGTAATTTTAAAATATAAAAATCCCAACTTCCTATCTTATCTAACACGAATAACACGAATATCACCAATGATATCTACAATATGCATGATTCCCTTACGGAACAATAACATCCCCTCTGATATCATAACTATGATGATACTTAGACTTCATATCCACATCATATATCCACGTCATATAATATATTATGATAATACTTAGACTTCATATCCACATCATATAATATATTACTTTTAAATTAAAATCTATCGAAGATATTAAGTTGAGTGGTATTTAATGTGATTTTTTGGATTTTTCAGTGCTCGAATCTAGCAGAAAAATTTGAGTTAAAATCTTGATTTGTGTTATTTAAACTGGTTTTTTTATTATATATATGGATTCAGCACCATGAAAATACTATAGGGAACTTCAATTTTACAAGAGTTATCCATCAAGCTTGTGATTTCAATAAATTCTTGTCGGATTTTATAGAAATTAAATCGGGAAAACCCATCGGAAAAACTTCCAAAAAGTCTCACTAAAAACAACTCGATATATTAATATTTATTTTGTTTAGGAACATTTGAATGATGTGGTAAGATTGTATCATTACATAAATGATGACAGTTCATGCATGTTTCACATTGATAAATCTAACTTTTTTGGATAATTTTTTTTTTGCAGTTTTAAAAACCATTTTTAATTCTGAGAGATTGATTTTAAACCACATAAAATTAGTCAAATCATTAATTTTAACTAATTAAAAAGTAGAATTTTTGAATTTTTAAATTTTTAAAAAGTAATGTTAATTAAAAAAACATTTTAATATAATAATTTCTTATCAACTTTATGAAACTTTATAAACAAGTGTAATATGTCATGAATGTGAATGTGATCATATAACTTAGTTATATTAAGTGCATAATTTAAGCACCACAACCTTGGTGGAAGGAGAATCAAATTGCTAATAATCTATTGGTACATGATAACACAGTTTTATGAAAAAAGTCAGCAACAATTAAATAATTAAACAATAAAAAAAAAAAAATATTGAGAAGGTTTTCGGCGATAATAATTAATAAAATATATGAATTGAAAAATGTGAAAAAACATTGTCATTAGAAAGAATATAACAGTTAATACAAAACGATGAATGATTATAGGTTAATAAATATTTATTGTTAAAAATAAGTATGATAATGAATGGAAAGAAACTAATTATAGAAAATTGATATATTTATTTTATTTTAAAATAAATATTAATTATGGAAAGCCATATATTTGATTTTTTTTTGGATACTTAATTTAGGAGGACACTTTGGATTAGAAGTTCTTTTTTAATAATTTTTAATTCTGAAAATTTGATTTTAAAATCACATAAAATAGCATCATCCACTAATCAAATTCAAAAATTATTTTCAATTAAAAAAAAAAAAGAATTTAATATTTAATTTTACCAAAATTTTAATAATCTTTGGAAATTAAGAATTAGAGCTTTTTGACCCAAACTAATTACAACATACTCTACCTTTAATAGCTATAAATTTTTTGAAAAGTAAAAAAATCATATAAACTTTGACCCATATAAATTTCAGACATACCAAAATTGACATAAAGATGTGAAGTCACTATGGATCAAATTCTTGCTAATGTGATCATTTTCTTGTTGGTTAGTAACTAGCTTGTGTTAGAATGCTCGAGTGACAAACACACCTACCTCTCTAGTGAGAAATGATTTTAGTGTTCTTGCACAAACTTCAAACATTAGATAATGCTCATAATGTCTTTTGGTATAAGCACAGAAAACATTATGTACTTAAAAAACCATATGAAAAGTTTTGGCTTATTTTATTTCAGCATGAAATTGGTTGGCAGGAATTTGAGTCATTGATCTTGTTAAATAGTCATTAGCCATCCTTCACCGTCCATTCCTTGAACTTGCCAACTTGCCCAAATATGAGAGGCTACTTTTGTAGATCGAGGAGTCTAGCGTGTTGGTGCACAATTGGACTTGAACCAAATTCAGACGCATCTTGAAGCAGTTTGCTACCAAATCTGGTGAGAGAGCCAGAGAGTCAAGCTGCCCTTGAATTTTCTCAAAATAGGAGATGTCATAGGCATCACTGGCAAACTCCAAGAAGGCAACAATCATTTTTTAATTTCCAGTTTACAGATAGACTATATCATTCAATCAATTATGGTCATTTGGACTTCTGCATCTTAAATTTCATAGAAATTGGTGGACCTGAGGGATGATTTTTATCTTTTTCAATGACCTTCTCTAAGGATTTCAAGTTGCCACAATGAAACCTAAAATGTAAGTATCGATAACCTAAGATTTACATGTTATCTGTGTTCAAAACTAGGGTTAATTATATAAATTTTGTAGAAATACATTTGGATTTTAAGTGCATTGGTGTATATTCGATGCATATAGTTAACTCTAATGCTTAAAATGTTTAAGTTTCAATACCATGTTTTTTAGAGGAAAAAAACTAATTGGTATAGTATTATTTGAACCAAATTGGTTACATCTTACCAGTAACATATGCTAATATATGCTATAAAAAACCATCAACCATTGTGAAAGTGTCAGCTAGATATTTAAAACTTAAATGTTTGTAGAGTATAGTTTCAAAATAGTGAGAATATTCCTAGAAGAATGTTATAGAATTTAAAACATTGAGAATATGTAGATTAAAAGTATGCTACAGAATAGCATAAACCAAAAAACGTCACCACGGAATGGAAATCCTGCCATCTTATGAGATGTTGCTTGCAGGAAAAAAAGCGAAATACATGAAGCCATCTGGATCCTAAATGCCCAACTTGGAGAGAAAATTTGCAACACAGTTGGACTCCCTATAGATGTGGGTGATCGTGAAGCTCTGAAATTGACGTAGCAGGTGCCTGATCTTCTCTCGCCACCCCCGAAGGTCGGGTGGATCGAACACTAATGTGCCCAAGAAGCCATCAATGATGGTCTTAAAATCCCCATATATGTTTTTGTTCAAGATATTATTTGATAGTGTGAACCAAAGTAGTCCCCAAAAGGCAATTATCTCAAGTTTGGTATTTGAGATCCTCCCACCCTTCCAGTGCAACTTGTAAAATGAGAGTGCATCAATATGGAGCCAAGCCCCGCATCCACGAAGAACCTGCTAGGAAGCACCATCAAAATATCCAACGAGTAAAGCGATGTGTGGCGAAGTGAATCTTCTAGACATGTCATGGATGTCCACACATTGCGGAGACATATAGTCTAGCCATGAGAGGACCTTTGAAACAATGGAGTGAGTGTTGATCGACACCCCTCGGAAATTGTAGTGGTTGCAAGCTTTCCAAATCTCCCAGAAAGTGAACAGTGGGATGTAGGCCTGAAGATCCCCCCGGATGCTCCGCATCTCAGATAATTTTCGATAGACAGAAATATCGGTGGAGGGTAACCTACAAAAAGACAAAATAATAGACCAAATGTGTAAAGAAGTTTTACAGTGAATGAGAAGATGGATTACCGATTCTGCCCCCTCACAGCACATAATGCAACAACCCGGTCCATAGAAGACCCGTTTACATAAGTTGTTCCAAGTAAGGATACAATTTCCCCAAGCCAGCCAACATAAAAGTATATTTTTTTGTGAGGAGCGCGAGATTTCCAGATAGGGAGAAACTAGGACCAAGGAGAATAAGAAGTATTAATATGTGAGAAAAAAAAATAACAGTCACATACTACCACCAAGTGTTGAATGAGCTTCCCCCCCCAAGTGAGGGACTCACCCCTAGGATAGTGGCAAAGACTGGCATTTCTCAGACATTGGATGAAGTGAGACCATTGTTGGGCCAAATTCCCTGTCAATCCAATCTATGAAGCATCCTGCCAAACTGGAAATGGTCCCTTCCATTCTGATATAATCTGTGGCAATAAAAACAAACCACGTTGATGAATTGTCTCTAGTAAATCTCCCCTGGGGCAAGAATCCACATCAACACCCAATATATTGTCCCTTCCAATCATGATCTTGTTGCTGACTCTAAGGTCCCCTTAATACGCTGAAGGAACAAATGTTTGGATTTCTGGAAACTGCGCCATACATGTGATCTACATATGATACCTATTTCACCCTTATGGATCTAGTCAAAGATAGGCTTTTCTCTTAAGTATTTGAAATGAAAGATTCGATGTAATATGCCAATGCCAAAGAGGACTCTCCACATAGACTTTATAATAAGGGATTTTCCAAAAATATTTGTGTTGAGAGCGCCCCACCCATCAAGGTCGTGGGGCCTATCTATGCCAACCCACTTAACCAGGTGAAACTTACCATCTCCCACAGAACCGGACCATAAGAAGCGAGCCATTATTGACTGAATTTCAGTAATAACACGGTCTGGAAAAGTAAATAAGTACATCCAATAGATGTCCAGATGTTGGAGTACAAATTGGACCAAGGTGAAGCGACCACCCGAAGATAGAGCTCAATGAGTCCAGTTCGTCAGCTTGTTATGGAATTTCTGGAGCCACCAAGACCAGTCCTAGAAACAATAGTTATTAGTAATGTTCCACCAAGACTCCAAATGAGGGGACATCGAGGTATATAATTTTTCTTCCTTTTTAATATATATATATATTCAATAATAAAAGCATAAATACAATGATAGATACATAATTGAATTAAATAATGAAATACATTGATCCATACTCATCATCCTTACTAATACATACATGATTCATCCATAGACCACGAGATTCAATAATGAAATACTCGGATCCATATTCATTATTCATTATTCACCATACTAGAATCTACATTGATTTATAATTTAAGTTCATCATTCTAGAATCTAATTAGTACTAAGAAAAATAGGCTATAATAGATACTGAAATCTGAAGACTTGAATAGTAAATCGATATAACTAAAACTCAAAAAACAGTTGAGTGATGAGTCTAAAAGTCACTCTAAAGTACACAAAGGGCTTGATGCTCTTGATTAAATATTGATTCCATACCCTTTTGTACATGACCAAATGGAATGAAAACATTGCAATCCATCAAATCTTGAATTCCTGAAAAGCTGTTAAGTTTGCTGGATTTGAGTGAGATCTAAAAGCCTACATTCTCCATATGAAATCCAATGAGGTCAGAAACACTCTCAAACATCCTGAGTCATTTCATGGTAATGTTAAAAAATTAAGTAAAGGGATGAAGATGAAAGATAAAGGAAAATGTCACTTTTACTTTATGAATTTAACATTACCATGAATTGAATAACATTAGTAGGGAAATATGGTCAAATACTAGGTTTTCCTTGTCATAAATCATTGTTTACATGAAAATTTAAGGGGGGACACATAGCCCATTTTGAGGGGGGATGCCCAGGTGTCCCCCTTTTGGAGAGTTGCATCCCCACACTGGGTAAACATCCCCCCTCCTGTGTCTCCCTGTGTTTCCCTGAAAGGGGGGCGTGGGGAAATGTTTCCCTAGATGTCCCCTCATCCCGAGTGCATGGGGTGCATGCACCCGACCGTGGGGGACACGTCCCTGTGGAACACTAGTTATTAGGCCTCAATTTGTAGCCCAAGTATGTAAAACCAACCTGAAGGGGTTTGGAGTCGACCCCAAATGTAGCAACAATAATACGAATCTCATTTGTGTCTCCAAATGAATATAAGAGCACAAATTTTTTTCCATTTGCAATCAAACCAGATGCAAGACCATAACGTCAGAATAAGTGAATAGTGTTTCCCATTGTGACAAATGACAACATGCCAAAAGTCAAAATATCATCAACGAAAAATAAGTAAGTGACGTAAACCTCATGACATATATGATCCCCCTGAAACTTCCACTTGAGTTAGCCAGTTGGATCTTCTGACTAATCCCATCCATGATAATAATGAACAATAGTGGCAATAGAGAACAACCTTGACATAATCCCCGACCCGCCTTGAAAAACTCGCTTAGAAAACCATTAATGAGCACCGCCAACCAAGTATTTAATAAACACGCCATGATCCACTCGATAATTTGGATCGATGGCCCAATATTCTGTAATACAAGATAAAGAAATGTCTAATCCATGTAGTATAAGCCCGTTGTAAACCAATCTTCATTAACAAAGCTTCATGATTTTTTTTTTGAATTGAGTGGATACATTCCTGAGCAATAGAAATTTCATCATGGATGGACCATTAGGTAGAAAACCAAATTTCTCCTTAGATATATGACAAGATAAATATACCTTGATCTGCTCTACTATCACCTTAGATATAATTTTGTAAGTCATGTTGCAGAGGGATATTGGTTGGAATTCAGAAAATAAGAATGGAGAAGTTACCTTTGGGATAAGAGCAATAAATGTAGACTTGAAAGAGCCTAGTATGTGTCTCCGAGTGTGAGATTCCTCCACCATTGCCAGCAGCTCAATATTCATAAGATCAAAGAATGTGTGGAGAGCTCAACCGTCCAGTGGTACAGTCCTGGGCATCTATAGAGTGACAAGGCGGTATATCAAATATTTTGCACAAGCATCGAACATAATGGGGTAATTCTCCACACCCCATAGTGGTTCTACCATCTGGGTCTCCTCACTAGCGTTGAAAATATCCTGGAAATAAAGCACAACCCCCTGACGTATATCCTTGTCCTTGAATACAATAGAACCATCAGATCCCTTAATGTTTCATATGGCATTTCAGTTCTATCGCTAGTTATCGAAACTGTGATTTCTTTTAGTGTTGCGATCCCCCTCCTAGATCCAAGTTGCCCGACTCTTAAGTCACCACGTGGATTCTTGTATATATAAAATATTTTTTTCCGAGCCTCCAAATGTTTTAGTTGGTCCATAATGTGAGATGGTGGTGACCTAGTGGTAAGGTGTTCCCCAAGAACACGCATTTCAACCTGGATATCTCAGAGCTCCGTCAGTAAAGACGCCTTTTTTTTCATCTCCCACACCCTAACCTGACTTTTTAGAAGGGATAGTTTCTTAGAGAAGTTTCCCATGGCTGAACCATAATCCGGATAATCAACCAAGTGCCAAAAATTTGAGACCAGGTTGTTGAAAGATAAATAATGTAGCCATTTCTATTGCATTTGAATGGAATGACTTTTTTGGCCAACTCCGTCCTCCATTGTAGAAAAATGGGGCAGTGATCCGAGAGTAGTGATTGTTCTACCCGATATTGGAGATTGCCCAGAACTTCGAAAACGTTGTGGTGTACCAGAAATCTATAAAGAAGCTTCCCAATGTGGTTATCATCGCTTTTACCATTCCACCATGTCAACACCACAGATCAGGACATGTAGCATATAGGTGGTTCTTTTCAAAAATATGATGGAGTCGGGAAGAGATAGGATATGCACAACTACCCACACCCCATACCCCTGAGTGGTTTAAATTAGCATTGAAATCCCCTGCAATAATTGGTGAGCTGATATTCAAAATATCAGAAGCCTGCATCCAGTCCCAGAATCCAGAATAATTGTTGATTCTCGTAGGGCGCATAAATATTACATATGTGGATCCTCTCTATCCTGTCACGAGAATGTCTTGAAAGTAATATCCCGGCAAATAATTTGTGTGCTTTAAAGTCTACCCAGAAAGGATCTCATAGGGAAGCAAGTCCCCCAGATAGACCACATGAATCCACTGCCACTATAAACCAAGTAGGAACAATAGAATGAAAATAAGATATGCCACGAAGTGCATTAGACATAGTCTCCTGAATAAGAATCATAATCGGGTAGGAAGTAGAAATCAGATGTCGAAGCGATAATTTTTTTTGTGTGCATCCCCATCCCACACAAATTAAAAGAGATAATATTCATTTTTTAACCATTCTAAAGGGTGAGTTAGCTCTAAGGTCCCCAGATGCAGAAGATTCAATAATTGGAGCATCATGTAGTGCATAGAAATTGCCAAGTAGTATCTTCCTCAAGGTGTTTCCGCAATGGCAATGACCACCCTTACCACTCCCTCCAAGTAGTGATATTGCGGGCTGAATTTGGGCTGATAACAAGTGAGGAAACCGAGTCCTTCCCCTTATGTACCGTGAGGGATGAGATATTCGTGGTGGGGTTTAATAGAAGGAATTCAATGTTGCTATTAATAGAGTTGTGAGGGGAAGAAATAGATAGAGGAGCCCCCGAGTGGGAGGAGGGTCATGGGATGGAGGGGCCACAGGGGAAGGGTCATAAGGCGAAGAAACTATAGGGCCAAGAAGAAGGGATGGAATAACTAGGGTGGATTTAGAGTTCTCAGTGGTTAATGGTGGATGGGGAGACCTAGAGGTAAACTCATGTGAGGATGTGGAAAGAGCATTGGGGAGAGAGGAACTCAGGGCAAAAGGATCCAAAGGATCCATCATATATGATGATAATGAGTGTTGAGGCGACGATGGGGAGGAGGAGCGATGTTCGGTGGGTAAAGTATGATTTTGAAAATATGGGTCGTCGGAGGAAATAGAGATGCTTGTTCCCCGTTTCGACTGCAGACCAGCGACAAGCATATGTTTTGTACCCTTAGACCGATGCCAATGCTGGAAGCGATGCAGACATTGGTCCAACAAGTGTCCCGTGTGGTGGCAGAGTAAACAGCGAAAGGGTATACCCCAGTAGTTAATTCACTAACAGAGGCGTCGAGAGGGTATACCCCAGTAGTTAATTCATTAACAGAGGCGTCGAGAGTCCCATTCAAGTATGATATTTTCAGGGAGACCTACGAAGAAATTTACTTAAACCAAATTCCATGCGACGTGCTTATCGTGTTCCCCCAAAATGTGGGGGTCCATATAACAGAAATGCCTAACCAAATCGCCAATAGTCATCATAACTTGCCGTGTCCAGTATTCCAAGGGGAGGTCAGGAAATTTAACCCAAACCAACTTATTCTTGGGTGTGTCCAACAAAGGGTTGAATCCGACGTACCACTCGCAGAGTCGAAGAAAGTCCTGTCCGCAAACCTAGGGGTGCACCAAAATATGCTCATCGTCTTCTCAGTGTAAGAAGTAAAAAGAGAACCCATGGTTAAGAAGTTGACTGACCTTGGGAGTATATCCCAGAAAGGAAGTCCATTGAGTAGCAACCCATCCCTCCATGTCCATATCTCTGGTATTTGAACAATGCCATCAACCCACAAGAGCTTTGTTATGTAAACTAGTGACCCTATCCCATAAGACATTGTGCCCGAAGCTTAAGAGTATTGGCTCTTCCACGCAATGAATTGGTTTATGTCGATGACCGTGGGAACCCCTTGAAGCCTTTGGAAATCCCAAGTATAAATTTGAAAAATCATGTGTCGTGTGTCCCGACACCCTGGTCCATGTGGGAGCATCGACCCAAGACTCTGCTACTTGTGCACCGGTTCGATATGAGTATGACCATTCTTCCGCCAATGTGGCACAAATAAATGCTTCTTGGAGGGAAACGTTTGCATTTAGTGAGCCGCCCAAGGCTACTCCCACCCCGTCACACCCCTAGTTGGATGACATAATCAGAGTAGTCTACCTAGGTGGAGGAATTTCCCAGGAATGTTAGTCGATTGGAAAAACTTCAGACTTCGGCCACCGACAAGAAATTTCAAACTTTTGTGTCAGGTGCGGCACTTCGTACTTTAGCCACCGACAAGAAATTTCAAATTTTTGTGTCAGGTGCGGCGATCAAGATCCGTATGGCAAGATCTCAGGTTCGATGTGATGATAGGGCAAGGGCTAACCAGCCTACTATAGGGCATTAAATGCCCTGGTACATGCAGACTATATAACAAAATAACACACAATCTCAGTGGTTTCATAAATTAAAAATAAAGGCTGCGTGTTATTTTGTTATATAACCTGCATGTACCAGGGCATTTAATGCCCTATGGCAGGCTGATTAGCCCTTGCTGTGATGATAGTCTCGATCCCATGACTTCTCATTAATGGAGGGCAACAAATTGCCATAGAGCCTTTAATGCACACTCTAGCGCACATTCACATTTGACATCCCCATTCACCAGTAAAAACTACGCCATGCGGTTTACATGCATGCCATGGCTCTACCCGATCTCATCGCACACCTTTTTCTACGCCATGCATCGATTATAGATCCATGAGGCCATGCATCCATAATATAGCCATGAGGGAAAACATTTCATATGAAGTCATTTCCTATGAAGTGATGGAAAACATTTAATATTAAATTGTTAATTTTTTTTATTTGATATAAATTATAAATAAAATAAATAAATTATATTATTAATAGTTAAAATTGATTGGTTTAATAATTTTCAAAATTATTTAATAAAGTTAATTTTAAAAAATTAAACTTCAAATATTTAAATTTAAATTCAAAATATACATTACACCATCACCACTATTATTATTATAAATTAAAAATAAAACAACTTTATAACTATTGTATTTTTATATCAACATTTCTTGTAAAACTATGTATTAAATGTTTCCATAATTGTTTGAAGGAAACATTTTAAAAGTAATAAATCCTTATAAAAATAGACTTCAATTCCTTTTTAAAACATCAAAACCAAAAGCATATAAATTTTAAAAGAGAAAATTATGGTGAGAAAACACTTTGTATATATGAAATTAATAAATTAAAATAATCTAGATTTAATCTCTCAAGCATCGAGAAAGATCAAATTTTCTGAAGTACAATCCTCTTTTAGTGTAAGTAGAGATTTGATCCTTCTTCGCATTTGATAGATCCAAAGTTAAAACAAATCTAGGTTGATTTACATTTTCAATTAAAAATATGATATTTAATAAAAATAATGTTTACTTAATCATATTCATGGTGACCTCATTCTCCACACCAAGGACAATATATTCTGCAGCGTTTTCTATTTGTAAAAACTGAGATGTGCAGTTTGACCACAAAGTGTTGGAGTAGCTATCTACCACAAAGTGTAGGAGTAGCTATCTACCCTAAACATTTTGTCAGCCAAATGTTTCTCCATATTTGGAAGTAAAGTAGATACTAGATATACATAATAATTTTTCAAAAATATAAAAAATTCTATACATCTCAAATAATAAATCATTTCATATAAACTCTACTTTCTTCTTTCTTTAGACACAATTACAAACTCTTCCTATAAACTATTCTTTCCTTAATACAACTCCAAATTTTTCTCCGACTTATAATTTGATTGCAATTTTCTTCTCTAGATAAATATTTAGCTACAAAATGTTGATTTACGAATACATTCAACTTAAAATGTTGTCACACCCTTAAACTTTGATGATCATGTTAGAGTCCTATAGTGATAGGATTCATAATTTTGAATTGGATGAGGTTAACTCTTGTAATATTGTACATACCTTTGCTTTCTGCAAATGTTTTCCATATTAAAATTAAAAAAATGTAAAGAGAGTATGTCCTAAAAGAAATACCAAAGAACAAGAAAAAATAAGAAAAGATAAAAAAAAATATAAAATATGAAAAAATATGAACCCCAAACAAAAACAGATCATGGAAGTGTGCAAGTCCAAGTGCACTACTTTTTACTTTACTGTCTTAAATAATGGTTGTGTGCAACTTGTCATACATGCCACAACCCATGATAGTCAAACTACTTAATCTTGACTATTTCATATTTATAGTTAGAGAATAAAAATCTAACCAAACAGTTTAATCTTGGCAGATTAGTAGATAGCTAGAGAAATAAAAGGAGCTCATTAGCTTAATCTGAGCCCTTGGAAGATATAAGGTTAGAAGTAGATAGTTTGTTTTATAAAAGAAAAGGAAAGAAAAAGGGTTTGCTAGCTTAAGTGCACCCACCAAAGTGAAGAAATAATGTTAGGGTAGGTAAAAGGGTAAGTAAAGAAAGGTTGCAGAAATACAAATCATTTGAAGCATAAGCACCACTATCATACTAAAGTATGTGTTTCAAGTGTGCAGGAGCAGTTATCAATGAAAAAAGCATGCTCATAAGATGATTTTCCTAACTCCCCCTGTATTGCACTTCACCCCCACTTCATACTCACTAATTTCCCTTTTACCCCTTCATGGCTTATGAAAACCCTTCCCCCAAATTTTTACTCCTACCCCTTAGTTTCACACATTTCCCTAGTCAAATACTCCTAAAATCCATTCCCCTAAGTGTTAAACCCATTCCCCCATTTTAAAAAATCATGTTTTCCCCTCAATAATTACCCAAAACCCTTCTAAACCCTTTATCCTAACTCTAAAATCCCCCCCTCCTCACTAACTCTGCCACTTAACCATTTCCCCGACTAAAATCGAGTTTAACCCGCCATCCTGGTGAGCTAAACTAACCTTGCAACCCCTAAAACCCCGCAATTTAATTAATTCACACTTAAACATGGGTTAATAACACTAAACCATGATTAAAACCCATCGGTCCCACTAACCTCCGCTCGCCCGACCACGCAACTTTCCCACGTGATGGTCGTCTGATCATCCACCCCTAGATCCAGCAGCAATTGCCCATATCGCATTCGTGCGATGTCTAACCTTTAATGACTCGAGAGCACGTGATATGAGCGGTTTTGCTCAGGGCCCATTTGCATACGTGTTAGCCTCTAGCATAGATCGCATCCCCCCAGAAAAACACTGCCCGACCCCCATAAGTGGTGCAATGACCTCCAAAACCACCTCCCTGCCAAAATGAAAATCATCACTATTCATAAAACATTCATTCCCCACCATTTTTCCAACCAGTCATGGTTAATAGCCTTCCAACCCCATTTTCACCCTTTTTCACTCAAATCGCACTGTTGAATCTCTGAAGCACCTGCGCCTTCCGAACTCCTGCGACTAGCTGTCAAACCATCAGAGCCTTTTGATGCCACCATTGCACACCATCCTAGCTGTTGAAGCCCTCTGCAAACCCCAATTGAAAACCAGTTGCAGCCCTGACAAAAAATTCCAGGTATTTGAACAAGAACCAAGAATTACCCTCTCTTTAAAGAAAGAACATTAAATTCTTAAAATAATTGAAAGAATTTGATTAATTTCAATTTAATTGAGAGTCTACCATTCCCAAAGTACCAGAACACCAGCTTGTACCCTACCATGGTTATTCAGTTACTCAAATTTCACTCCCAAAGCCATATAAAGCCCAATTTTCCACATTTTATCACAGAAATGGCTACCCCAACCTCTCTATATGTCAAACTAGTGACAACCCCTCATTTAGACATTGACCATTTGGCCCTAGAAGACAGGTATTTTCAAATCAAAGACACAGTCACGCAAGACAACCTTCTAAGAATCCATTGTTGGGCCAATGATAGGTTCCTAAACCATGTTGATAACATAAACCTTTGGGAATCAAGTTTGCCCAAGTATACATTCCCAAAAGTACATCCATTCCTAGACATTGTACATTTCTACCATGCATGTAACATCCCTAGCCAAAGGGTCATAATTGCCCCAAACCAGGATTTCTTGTTTTCAATTACTGTTGAGTCTATTAACCAGATGCTTCAAATCCAGCCGAGCCACAATTTGACTCCTTTACCCATTGCAAACCTGTTGGACCTGAACACCACATTGGAACCAACTAAGATCAAACAAATATTTTAGAATTTCATCATTGAGGAGCGCCATACTCCTAAAGACATTCCACCCTATGTTTTTTCTATTTTTTCAAAGGTTGGAAGGAGAATAATCACCATGATCTAAATCATCCTAGGATTCACATGATACGAGTTTATGGATGAGATAATCATGGCCTTCTTCTCCATTTTCACTCCAGGCCAACCTCCTACCATTATGTGTGGTTATGCCCAGTTCATTGCAGACAAAATGCATGAACAATTCACTAGATTTCCCACTGAAAGAGTCTTCAAATACTCTTCAGTGTTGTTTCATATGTTCCTATATTATCAAACCGACAAGTTCCCAGTGAAGATTCAGAAAACAAATACCAGGGGAAAGGAATGATCAGTCATCTAGTAGACACCCTTGGTCCATAGGTATAACACAACATTCACATACAAAGATTTCATAGATTGTTTTGTTCACCCTGTCATAAACATGCTGACTTCTAGCACTCAACCTATAATCAATATTGAGATCAAGAGAGCACTGCAACTAGCAAAGAATAGCAGAGTAGGAGACTGGTACCTCTACCAGAATCATACTAAAATTAGGATCTATGGCCGTGAGTTACCCCTTACAAATTTCCTAAGTATCTCCCAATGAGAATATTTTCCCTTAAATACTTCAGGAAAATGATAGGTACAGATGAGGTGAAATTCCCAGCTGCTAGAAAGAAAACACAGTTTAAGATGAAAAACCAAATGGGCCCTTTCATTTGCAACACTAGAGAAGTTGGGCCTGTAGCTGATAAGATACTCCATCAATTCAAATTCAAGAATAGTTTCATTTGGCATTATGACCCTCATGGGGTTATAAACAAACTCAAGCAAAAGGTCAAGCTGGGACCTTACATCCATTACCCAAGACCTTACATTAAACGGTATGCTAATCAGTCATAATGGATAGAGAACACATTGATAGATATGGACAACACAGTGGTGGATGTGGAGAACACCATGATTGACTTGGAGAAACAATTTGACCAAAGCTCTTTCTTGCAGGTCCCAAAGTTGGAATAGCCAATGAATATCCCTCCCATCATTTAGACTCTTGTCAATGAGGAGAAGAATCCCAAAAGAAACAAGGAGGAAGAATAAAGCTCTTCTATGAACACCACTGATCAATAGCTCCTACTAAGAAAAAGGCCCAAATTGACACCTATGTCTGAACATGAGGCAAACATTGCATCAGCAGAAATGATTGATACTAATGCAATGGGGAGTAGACAAATAACTGAGGCTGCTACATCAGTAGATACACACAACCATCTTCTTCAAACACCCAGATTATACAGAGAAAGAAGAGTGTGGAGGTGCCTTCCTTTGTCAGGCTAGCTGACAAGGAAGAAAATATCAAGGAAAGATTCAAGTAGATTAAAATGAGGAATGTAAAGCTCAAGGAAGACACTTATGCCAAGTAAATGTAGATGACACCACCGAATCAAAATAGATTGATGTCAGCTTTTGACATCAAAGAAGGAAAGATGCAAGTGTCATTCCTACAACCTACTGTACAGCAGCTGAAAACCACAACAGACTACAAGAAGACCAAATTTGAGGTCTTAGCCAGGGATGTGCATCCCATAAATCAAATAGAATTTCACAAGCACTTTGGAGAGATGATCTACTCCACCCTCACAGCAAAAGAAATGGCAACATTCAAGCTCAAGGACTCATTAAACAATGTGACAGCTCAGTACAAACAGGAAAGATCATCTTCTAGTGCCAAAGACACAATGATAAAATCCTTAGAAGACTTTATCATTGAACTAGGCCATTAACCAAAGGACATCAAGGCTACTGAACAATTAATTAAAAAGAAAAATGAAGACATTGCAGCCCTTAAGAAATGGCTCAAGTTGCCTCAGTCAAAACACCCTGAAACAAAAGAAGCCCTAGAAAGCCAAACAAATCATGAGGAGATGATGGACTTGGTGCTACAACTCAATGACCAGTTAAAGGAAATGGAAATGGAACTAGATAGCTTGATCCAGCTCAAACAAGCTAGTCTAGACAGTGCTCCTCCAACTGCCATTCCTACAGTGACCACAATTGTGCCTTCCACATTAGCAGTAGCATTAGCTCCCACTAGTCCAATGGCCGCTGCATTGCCAACATCAACAACAACTACATCAGCAACGACATCAACAGCAACAGGTACCACAAGTGATGAATCAAATAGGCTGGTCAAGGAAATGGAAGAAATGTCCATTCAGACCAGTGAAATGACCAAGTTAAAAGAGAAACTTTCCATCCTAGAGACAGATTGCAAGTTAGCCTAGATCATGCATAAGGATGAACAACAGAAGGCTACCAGAATGAATGAGAGAGTGAAAATCTTGGAGAAAGAGTTAACACTGAGTGAGCCTTTGGGAAAGGCCAAACAATTATTATGGGCCAATATCATTGACTCTGTCAATGATATTTGGCCATCTATCCAAGTCATTTTTGAACAAATAGACTTAATCAAACAGGCTGTAGAAGCCATCTAGAGTGTTAAAGAAGAGCTTGGAGAAAAGCTAGAGGAAGCAGTAAGAATTATTCAATTCCTCAACTCCAAGAACAAAATATGAACTACAAGAACTTGACATACCTAACAGGACAAGTACCATTTTGGAAGTCAAGAGGGTCCTATCTAAGAGAAATTTAATGTTAAATTTAGAAGACAAGTGTCAAACCACGCAACTAGCCGTTGACAAGTTTATGACCAAGTTTGAGCTTTTGATAGAAAAAGGATTACCTATTCCCTTAGTCATAAATGATAAATTGAGGACTACAACAAGAAAATCAGAGAAGTGGCTAAAGGACAAGCAAATACCTCATCAATGAGTGGTATACCAACTAGCAAAGTATTATACCAGACTTTTGAAAATATGTTTTACCTCCAACATGAGGTGAAAGACTTATTTATCAATAAGCCTACTTTTGCAAAATATACAGAGGCTGATGAGATATATGGGAAAATCCTCAACATCCAGTTACTAGATGAAGAAACATGAAAAAAACTAAATGATTTACTGTAGTAAAAACACAGTAAATTGTAAATTGTAAATTATAAGTGTACAATAAAAAGTAAATGAGCATGGTAAAAGGATGAAGATAGGTCAGCACAATCAAAGAGTATCAGATGGAAGATGAAAGTCAAATAGAATATCCATTGTGAAAGCCAAACAACCTGCCAACATAAAGGGCTAAAAATCAAAGTCTACAACCAGCAGAACCAAAATAAAAGGGACAGCATGAAATAGTTCAATAGTTGTCTCTATCTTCTTACAAGAAGATATTTTCCTATTCCTAGATTAATTCTCAAATTAGTTTGAGATACTTTGTAATAAACTTTTTGTATAAATACTTCAAAATTCGAAGTATTATGGTGGATTATTTTACATTTATAGATTTATTGTGGTCTTGAACCTAAGGGTGATTGTACTATTTTCGAGTCAACAGACTGGAGCAAGTAATAAAAGCATTTCACTACATGATTCCTGAGATGAGCCATTTCCAGTGAAGTACTTTCTTTTTGTTATTGTGTTACCTTTATTTTGTGTTTTCATAATATTAAATGTGTTCTAAAATCTAAATGAATTAATTGGAAATATCATACAAAATTTGTTTAATTACACTCTGTTTTGCACAGTAATTTATTTACATGTTTCTTCTGATACCTGGATCTGGGAATCCTTGATTGCTCTCCCATCCCAGTTGACTTCTTTCATTCCTTCCAAATTTCGGCCTAGGGAACCCTTAATTGCTCCCGGGATCCGATTTGAAGCCATTCACCATCTAGCCTATGAGATCTATAGTAACTCATCTATCTTGCCCTGTAGACACTGTTTTTAGAACTGCATCTAGTCTTGTTTATCAGACATCTGACTCCATAGCCCAATGGTAGAAGCTAATCCTCTTTCAATCTAAGTAAAGTGATCCCACCACCAAATTTTCAAAACAAAACCCAAGTGTAAACAATAACTAGTCTAAAATCATCTTAAATAAAACAAAGTTAAAACTTAAAGAGAGATCCCTCTATGAGCATCAGGAAGGCTAGGTCTTGATCTCCAAAAGCGGTTTGTGGTTACCTTTGGTTTTTCTTTCTTCTTACTTCAAAAGAATTATCAGAGTGATATCATTTTCTGGCGACCATACTGGGGACTCTGATCCTCAGTCTCATAAAACTTTAATGAAACCTTAAATTTTACCTTGATCCCCTTAAGGTCATTATCTAAAGTAAATTTCCAAAAAAAATCATAAAAACAGTTTTAAAACTTAAAATTCTGGCTCCTAAAAGGATTCACTATACCAGGGTAAACCCAGATCCAAACCCTGCAACTATAGTTGATGACCCAGACAAAATTTTAAGAAAACCAAAAACTAAGAAACTCAGGCAAGTAGTAGCCAAAAAGCCAGAGCCAATTCACTCCCTGAGGATTTGTCAACTTTAGAGGAAATCCCTTTTGATTTGTCATTTGACCTCTCATTATTTAGAACTAAATCTGAGAATGTCATCCATGAAATAGTCTTAGACCCCGAGTTTACTCAACTCATTGAATCAAAAAGGGTTATCCATCCAGATTTAGATAAATTTGTCTTGGATGCTTTTGACAAGTTAGAAGCCTTGACCTCTACGTTGATCAACAATATAGATAATGCTTACCTTCAGCAATCTGTTGAGCTAGCTGCCCTTACTATTACTGCCTCTCAAATTTTTGCACAGTCTTGACTCACTGTAAATACCCCTTCTTTTACCACAGATTCACCAATTGTATCTACCACAATCCAATCACCTAAACCAGTTATTAATCAACCATCTTCGTCATCATCTAGTTCACCTCCATCAGTTTCAAGCCCTTCTTCAACCACTACAACTTTACTCCCTAGTCAAACCAGAATCACAACAATGGAAAACCGATATGCTCCTCTTGTTTTACCTGCCCAACTCCATGCGATGCCTGCAGATTATCAGAGTAAGATTTTCATGTTTGATGCTACTGGTCATTACACTGCCCAACAACACGTAAACAAGATGTCTGACTTTCTTGAATTGCATGAAATAGATGAAGCAGATGTCCAAATGAGATTGTTTGCCCAAATTTTAACTGGGGATGTCAAGAAATGGTTCATAGCCTTTCCTGCCAACCATATTGCAGACTTAGCCAATTTTCATAGGTTATTCATTGATAGATGGGAGAGAAAGAAAAACCCATTGCAAATACTGTTGGAAATAATACTGAGAGGGGGGGGGGGTGAATCAGTATTATCAAATCAGATACTTTTTCATTTTCACACTCAGAATCATATACGCGACTTCAGTTAAGGATATACGCGTATATACGCGACTGTGTTAAATGCAACAAGCGTATATGCAGCAATCTTATGATTCAGTTAGCTTATCTTCAGTAAATGCATCAGAACATTCTTAACCACTTTAACAGTAAATAGGTGTAGCAAAACAATACAGATCATCACACATAAGAAGCACACATGAACACCATGATATAAGGTGGAAACCCAATGTGGGTGAAAACCACCTGCTGCAATTCGTCTCTTTCTTCCTTTAATAAGAAACTTCTTTTACAATGTACTGGTGCAGTCCTTTACCAGCATGCAGCCTACAACCTGCAGAGGGCTACAACCCTCTCTCATTTTCCAGTTACTTCTGGAAGGGAGCTACAACACCCTTAGCTCTTGTACTAGCGGATATACTAGTACGTAGGTGCTGACCTACAGAAGGCTGCAACCTTCTTTTCTTCAGGGACCACATTTCATCAATTTTCAAACTGGATCCATAAGTACAAAACAATCACTGCTGCAATTCAATCATCAACTTATACTTGCATCATAAATCTCTAAATCACTCAATACTGAATCTCTGAAACCCTGTCATCAAAAACACAGAACGTAAACCAGAGCCCAGAACTCTGTAACAACCAGTAGAATCAACAGCAACCTAAAATACCAAATATCATAATGTATACGCTACTTTACTATATCAAAACTGCATGTATACAGATCTAAAGATAATTACTTGTACCTTTGCTGTTATATCAACCCAATCCAAGCAGCACAAACACATAACCAGCAATACTAGATCTTCACCCTTTGTCAGACATTCATTCCTTGCACACTCCTTTGCCTAATGATCTTCTCCTTATATAGGTTTAGGCTTCTCTCAATACCATGGTCCAAAACCATGCAGAAACAATACCATGAACCCAATACCTAGGGTCGTCGCTTTGGACCAAATACCACAGACCAAGACCATGGTTTCCAACATGTACGCGCCTTTACTTCCATTAACCCGCGTGTATACGTGTACACGCCTTTTGCTCCTGCTAACCCACGTATATACGCAATTTCATCATGGTCAACCTGCGTATACCTCTCTCTTGACCTGCTGCATTCTAATCTGTCATCTTATTAAGTTTCCATCACCTATATCAAACCTCTGAGTGAGTTGCCATCAAGGACAACACCTGTATCATAATGCCAACAATCTCCCCCTTTGGACTTGATGGCAACCACCACACCAAGTCACTCTCCCCCTTTGACATTAAGGGCAAAGGGCGGACCAAGATATTCTCTTCCTTGGCATACCTTCTGCTGTCCATACTCCCCCTGAGTACCCGCTGAAATCTCTGAATGAGCTCCCCCTTTGTATATGCCAAGATGTATCAATCCATCCATGCTCCCCCTAAGAAAATGCAAGATTTAGGACCATCACTTCATTCAAAATCATGACTATCATTCATCATATATGATCTGCACCATAAGCATCAACATCTAAACCTGCAATACCATTCCTTTGAACAAACAGCAAGATGTATCATTTAGCTTCATAGACTTTATCAACAACTCCTAACCATAATTCCAACAATGCATTATTTGAAGAATATGCTCCTCCTGAGCCTGTGCCAACCATTTCTTATCATGACCGAACCATTTCTTGGCTCTGTTCTGCTGCCCTTTATTTTGATCTCCATATACGCGACTTTGCAACCTGTAAATCTCGTATATACGCGACTTCTCTTCATTATATCAGCGTATGCAAGATGGAATACTGAATTTATTCACTTTCAATATCCCCTGTGTCTGTTATGTCAGCTAACTGAGTTATGTCACACCTCTCTGTCTCTAATTCTGTCTTCTGAAACTGTGATGATGTATGGTCCTCTTGTTTTGAACTTTGAAATTTGCTCCTGCATTCCCTTGCTTTATGTCCAAGTTTGTTGCATGAATAACATCTTACATATTTCATGTTCCTTCTATTGCAATCAATTGCTTTGTGTCCATATGTATTGCAGGCAAAGCAATATCCTCTGAAGTACCTAGGATGTGATGATCTTTTGTGATGATCTTGAACCATTCTACTTCTACATCTGGCTGCAACATGTCCAATATTATGACATACATAGCATTCAACATTATTTAGTGGAGGAGTAAAAGATTTCCTTTGAAGAATCTCGTTCCTTGATTGTTGATGGGGATGTCCTCTCAACTCCTTGTTGAGAATTTTAGATTTCTCTTTGGAGTTCCTTGCCTCACCTTGTGAACTAGATTCTCCTTCAACAAATTCATGAAAACCAAGACCAGTCTTGATACTAGGGGATCTTTGACTACCAAGAATGTCATCCAAAATCTTAGTACTATCTTGAAATTGCAACAATTTATCCTTTTCTTCTAATTTACCTTTTAAGATATTTACCTCAACCTGATGTTGTTCTTCCTTTTTCAGATACTGTTTCCTTAGGTCTTCTTCAGCTTTTCTTCCTTCTTCCACTTGTTGCTTCAATTTGATCACTTCATGTTCAAGAGCTTCTATGTTCTTCTCCTTTGATTTTTCAAGATCTTCTTTTAGAGAGAAGATATTTGATTCAAGACTCTGAATAGTTATGTTCTGATCTTTTACTATATCCTGCAATTTCTCCCTTACCCTGGTTACTGTCTCCAATTGTTCGTTTAATTTGGTAACTTCTTCAGTTTCTGC
>APFE031743305.1:29926-101676 GCA_000404065.3 Pinus taeda
CATAAAGAAGCACACATGAACACCATTGATATAAGGTGGAACCCAATGTGGGGAAACCACTGCTGCAATTCGGTCTCTTTCTTCCTTTAATAAGAAACTTCTTTTACAATGTACTTGTGCAGTCCTTTACCAGCACGCAGGCTACAACCTGCAGAGGGCTACAACCCTCTCTCGTTTTCCAGTTACTTCTGGAAGGGAGATACAACCCCCTTAGCTCTTTTACTAGCGGATATACTAGTACATAGGTGCTGACCTACAGAAGGCTGCAACCTTCTTTTCTTCAGGGACCACATTTCATCAATTTTCAGACTGGATCCATAAGTACAAAACAATCACTGCTTCAATTCAATCATCAACTTATACTTGCGTCATAAATCTCTAAATCACCCAATAATGAATCTCTAAAACCCTGTCATAAAAAACACAGAACACAAACCAGAGCCCAGAACTCTGCAACAACCAGTAGAATCAACAACAACCTGAAATACCAAATCTCATAATGTATACGCTACTTTACTATATCAAAACTGCGTGTATATGCACTTTCACCACATGCAACCCGCGTACAAATCTAAAGATAATTACTTGTACCTTCGTTGTTATATCAACCCAATCCAAGCAGCACAAACAGATAACTAGCAATACTAGATCTTCACCCTTCGTCAGACATTCATTCCTTGCACACTCTTTTGCCTAATGATCTTCTCCTTATATAGGTTTAGGCTTCTCTCAATACCATGGCCCAAAACCATGTAGAAACAATACCATGAACCCAATACCTAGGGTTGTCGCTTTGGAACAAATACCACAGACCAAAACCATGGTTTCCAACATTTACGCGCCTTTACTTCCATTGACCTGCATGTATACGTGTACGCGCCTTTTGCTCTGCTAACCCACGTATATACGCACTTTCATCATGGTCAACCTGCGTATACCTCTCTCTTGACCTGCTGCATTCTAATCTGTCATCTGATTAAGTTGCCATCACCTGTATCAAACCTCTGAGTGAGTTTCCATCGAGGACAACACCTGTATCATAATGCCAACAAATACTTTCTGAATACAACAATATCATAAGAGCTCCTAATGAGTCGATTCAGGACTATTGCACTAGGTTTAATAATATCTACAATGCAATTCCAGCCAACATTAAGCCTCCACCTGACCTAGCATTAATTAAGTTCCCTGATGGTTTTGATGCCGACATGTCATACCAGCTAAGGGAAAGGAATCCTGAAACACTTGAACAAATGGAAAGAAATGTTGTCAGTGTAGAGGCCAACCGATTAGCTAAGAAAGCACAAATGAGGAATGAAAAGAAAGTTGTATTTAAAGAAGAAGCTTCCACTTCAGATGGAAAAGTAGATGTTTTAGCTAAAAGTTTAGAAAGAATCATGGATAGTTTAGAAAACATGGAGAGGGAAAATCAATGGGAAAATCAACAACAACAACCCCCAATGAGAAACCCAAATTGTAGGAAGAACCCTAATGATGGAAATAATGTTACACCAGACCAATAGATTAGGTCCCCCTTCCAACAGAACTATGTTGAAGATTCATAGAACCAAGAAGCAGAGGATGATACCTGGATTAATTTACTAGAAACTAAAGAGGAAGACACTGTTTTTCTTACTCAAGAAGAACATGAGTTATATATGCTGCAGTAGTTTCAGTTATAATTTAGTAAATATTTTTATTTTAAACAGGGATATGTGTCAGCTATATATGAGGTACATAAACAATATAGCTTGAGAAGTAAGAAGAATAACGAGACTCCCATTAAAAGATCCATCCAAACCTAAACTAAGATAATAAAAGAAGCTCCAATTAACAAAGTGTTGCAAATCCTCCCTAGGGGAACATCGGAGACTTCAACCCCTAGGATTGTAGATATAACCTTCACTGAAACCCAAACATAGACAATTACTAAAAACGATCAAAATAAGAGGATTCAAGGCAAAACAATAGAAGCACAAACTGAAATGCCTAGCACTAAAAAACATAATAAGGACACACAAACTACACATATTAAGGAAGATCTAAATCAAATAAACAAAACTTAGATCCCTTTCAACATCAAAAATGAAATAGCAAAAATAAATATATCAGTTCCTTTGACCGAACTAGTAAAGAATGAATCTTATAGGTCACAGATAACTGAGACTTTGAATATAAGAGAGGGAGAGGATTCAATTAATTTGAATCATGACCAGCCTGAATTATCGTTTGGCCCTGAGGCCAATGGTATTCATCAGCAAGGGGGAGTTCCTCCTTTTTACATCAGCCTAAACATTCATGATAAAATTTTGCATAACGCTATGTTGGACTCAGGGGCATCCCATAATCTATTGCCAAAGGAAATAATGGAAAGATGGAACCTATACATTAGCAAGCCTTATAAGGATTTGTTTTCTTTTGACTCTAGCCAAGTCAAATGCCTTGGTATAATACAGGACTTATGTGTGACTCTTGTCCAGTGCCCTGTAAAGAGCATTCTAATGGACATTATAGTTGCAGAAATCCCACCAAAATATGGAATGTTGCAATCTGCTCATGGGGAGCAAAACTACAAGGACCCTTGCAGTTAGATATGTCTTATGCCACTATATATGTTTTTGGCCAACCTAGAAAATTATATAGGGAGACCTTGATGAAATACATGGTCAATAGTGAGGAAAAGCCATAAAAATTTCCCATATACTCCATGCATTTAGATATGGACTCTTTCATCTTATAGAATGCAGAAAATGATAAAAAGGAAATCACAGCCAAAGACCTAAAATATAGAACAACTGACAGTGAGAACATATTTCATGAGTCACTATGGCATCTAGACTTTGATGGGTCTATCAATAGATTAGGGGCTGGTGCAGGAGTGTGGATCCATAATATGGAGAATAATCATGTCGAGGGACATGCTTTCAGATTAAACTTCAAATGTACCAATAATATGGCCGAATATGAAGCCCTAATTCTCGGGTTAAAATTGGTTAGGAAATTAGGAGCCAAAAGAGTTTCCATCATGGGAGACTCAAAGCTGATTATTAAACATATGAGTGGTGAATACTCTATCAACAACCCTAGGCTTGGTCGATATAAGGATACTATTTTAGACTTGATCAAAGACCTCTTGGAATCAAACTTTGCTGCCATTCCTAGAAAACAAAACATGCAGGCCCATAGTCTGGCCACCTTTGCTAGTACTTGTAAATTGCCATTTCAACCTAACCATCAGTACACTGTAGAAGTCAGACATAGGCTTGTCATACCAGACAACCTCAAGTATTGGCAAATTTTCTACCAGGACTCTTAGATCTACGATTTCATGAACAATGAAGGTGAATTTCATAATTGCAAGATATACACTGATTATATAATAGACAATAATATAGAAAGTAGCACAAATGTAAATATTTTTGATGTAGCTAAACCAAATAAATTTACTAGAGTAGAAATAGATAGTTTAGAGAATGTAGAGATTGAGGAAATAATGAATGATGATCTTGAGATTCTCAATTTAAAAAACAATTTTTTTCCCAAGGGATTAGTCCCTTTAGAGGATTTATTTGACTCTAATGATGTAGCTAGGAAACCTAAAGTGGAACCTCTAAGAGCTGACATAGAAGAGGTCAACATAGGGACTGAGGATAAACCAAAACTCATCAAAATATCAAAAGCCTTACCTCCAAAGGAAAAGGTTAAATACATCAATGTGTTTAAGGAGTTCCGGGATGTATTAATTGCTTGGAGTTATGAAGACTTAAAATCTTATGAAACTAGCATAATCCAACACAAAATACCTCTAAAATAAGATCATAAACCTTTCAAACAAAAACTTAGGAGGATAAACCCAGTTCTTATACCATCCATAGAGAAAGAGGTTAAAAGAATGTTTGATGCCCAAATAATAGCCCCCATTAGATACTCAGACTAGATTTCAAACTTAGATACAACTAGGAAAAAGACAGGTGAAATTCGACTTTGTGTAGATTTTAGAAATTTAAACAAGGTCTCATTAAAAGATAATTATCCCCTACCAAAAATGGACCATATTTTTCAAAGGGTAGTAGGCTCATCTAGAATTTCACTATTAGATGGATTCTCTGGGTATAACCAGATCTTAGTCCAACCTGAGGACCAAGCCAAAACCGTGTTTACTCCTTGGGGTACCTTCATGTATTTGAAGATGCCCTTTGGCTTAATGAATGCAGGTGCCACATTTCAAAGAGCTATGGATATAGCTTTTGCAAAGGAGATCCATGATTTCCTAGTAGTATACGAAGATGACATCACAATCTTCTCTAAATATGACAATGAACACTTAGACCAATTGAGAAGAGTATTTATCAAATGCAGTAAATTTGGGATTTCTTTAAATCCTAAAAAGACACTTTTCGGTCTAGAAGAGGAAAGTTCTTAGGAAACATCATATCTAAATATGGGATTAGGATAAACCCTGCTAGAATAGAAGCCATTTTGATGATTTCCGATCCCCGAAACATTAAAGAGCTACAATCATTTCTAAGTAAGATTAATTTTCTTAGGAGATTCATCTCAAATCTAGCAAAATTAATTAGGGAGTTAAATAACATGCTAAGAAATGACTCAACAATTAAATGGACAGTGGAGGCCAAACAATCCTTTGAAGCTATTAAGGAAGCTTTAACCAAAACTCCAGTCCTGATTAGCCTTGACTTTAACAAAGATTTTATTATTTTTTCTTTTGCTTCAAAGCACACCATTTCAGTAGTGTCGTTGTAAAAGAACAACCAAGGATATGAACAACCAATAGCATTCTTTAGTAAGTCCTTAAGAAATGCCACACTCAAATACAATATTATGGAAAAATAAGCATTAGCTTTAGTTAAGGCAATCAAAGACTTCAGAGTGTACATACTGTACTCTCAAATTATTGCTTATGTTCCAAACTCTGTAGTTAAGGAAATTTTGACTCAAAATGGGCCTGAAGGTAAAAGAGGCAAATTGATTGCCACAATATTGGAATATGACATAGAGATAATGCCCACCAAGCTCATTAAAGGCCAAGGTTTAGCCAAACTCATGGCTGAATCGAACTGTTAGGCCCTTGATATAAACTTAATTAATGCCCTTGATGACCAGGAGGAGATGGTGACTCCATAGATCAATGAACCTTTTACTGATTCACCCTGGTATGTAGATATTACATTTGTATTACATAACTTACAAGCTCCTCCTGGATTGACAATAACTAAAGCTAGATTTTTCAAAATGAAGTCATTAAGATATTGTATTATAGATAATGCATTGTTTTGGAAGGACAATAGTGGTATTCTTTTAACCTGTTTATTGAAAGATGAAGCTGACAAGATTTTATAAGGGTTTCATGCAGGGGAATGTGGAGGACACTTATACTGGAAGAGTACTGCTAAAAAAATTCTAAGGGCTAGTTTCTATTGGCCTACTTTGTTTGCAGATGTTAAAAAACATGTGACCTCCTGTCATAAATGCCAAACTTTTGAGGGAAAGAGAAAACTTTTACCCTTTCCACTTAAGCCAATTTCCACTGAAATGCCATTTCAACGATGGGGGTTAGACTTCATTGGAGAAATACACCCAGCCTCCTCAGCTTAACACAAGTGGATTCTGACGGCCATAGACTATTTTACCAAATGGATAGAGGCCATATCTTCTAGGAAAGCCACAAACACTGTCATAATCTCCTTCCTAGAAAGTAATATCATGTCAAGATTCGAATGTCCCTAGAAGCTCATTATTGGTAATGTAGCTGCCTTTAAATCCAAAAGAATGATAGATTTTTGTAGCAAGTACCACATCACCATTGGCCATTCCACAACTTATTACCCTCAAGGTAATGGACTAGCAGAGTCATCCAAAAAAAGCCTCGTCAATATTATTAAAAAGTTACTAGAAGATAACAAGAAGACTTGGAACAAGAAGTTAGTTAATGCCTTATGGGTAGATAGACTGACTACTAAGAAGTCAATTGGAACATCACCCTATCAGCTGGTTTATGGGATGGATGCAAATTTCCCATCATCCTTGGGAGTGCTAGTGACGAATATCATCCAGGATTTACAGGTGCAACCAAATGATATTCAGAGAAGAATAAATCAAACCATACACCTGCAACATACCAAAGAAGAAGTATATGTGAAATCACAGGTAATCCAGGAAAAGATCAAGAAAGTCTTAGATAAAAAGACTAAAGCATATGATTTTAACATAGGAGGCAAAGTCCTTAAGTGGGATTCAAGGAGAGAAGACAAAGGAAAGCATGGAAAATTTGTTTTTTTGTAGCAGGGGCCTTATGTCATTTATGGCTACATAGGTAACAATGCCTTTTTCTTGACAAACATAGATGGATCAGATCTACCAAGAGGACCTGTTTTTTTGCTGGGCAAAGGCTAAACTATTTGTATTAAAGAACCAAAAAAGTATTTACAAGAGGTATGAACCTCTGAGAGCGTGTGTTCAGCTCTCTGTCAAAGCTTTCCCTATCAACATGAATCCTCTGCTTATACAAGCTAGAGGTTACAAAATCATCAACAAAAATAGTTTTTACTGCGACATAGTCAGACATAGAAACAAGAAATTAACCCGGTCCAAAAGACACATTACAAAAAACAGTGGTTCCATGCAGCATTGCGTCAATTGCTGCCCGCCTCCTAATGAAATTGAACCAAAAAGGAAAAACATCGTGCGCCTGAGACCATAGGCTTACCCTTGGCGCTTCAGCCATTACTTGTTCTGCTTCTTCCGCTCCTCAGCTTCACGTTCCAGTTCACGCTTCTTTCGATCCTTTGCTGCACGTTCCGGGTCACGCTCCCAAGTCACCTCCATCCCATCCGGAAGGTCTTCGAGACGATCAATACCAGGCGGCAATTTAAGGTACAGAGCGTAGTCGAAAGAGTCCTCTGTCTCCTCATTCCTTATCTTACTCTGAGGGGAGGAAGGCTTGCTGCTTTGAACCTCCATTAGAGCCTCCGGTAGATGCTCAAAAGTTTCCATGGGCTCTTTTCCTTTCAGGCTGCCAATTTCCTGTAAGGCTTCAGCCTGCTCCACCGAGTATCCAAGGGTGCTCTCCTCATCTATCCTGCTCTATAACTCAGGGCTGTAAGAACTGTCAGCTGAATCCTTTAACTTGGTTGAATTTTCCGAGGAGGGAGGCGTCTTTTCCTCTATTTCAGCCTTCCAGCTACCATCCTCCTTATCCTCCTTAGAAAAAATGACAGTGATCATGGCTTTTACCACGTGCTTATTCCTCCTTCGACGGTAATGAAGAGTCGCGGTCTGTACTGAATTGCTAATGTCTGAACCAGAGTGCTCCGAGTCACAGGAGGGAGGCGAAGCAAATTCCAATGGAGAGATGCGTCTCGGGCTGGATTGGCCCCTGCCTCTTGTGCCGCCCCGCTGCCGAGAATTGCGCCCCTTGCGAGGCGTAGCCCGAGTACGAGGAGTCATGGTGAACCCAAGATACCCACCTGCGCTCTGAGGACGAAGCCGAGCTTCCTTATGCCTCCGTCTGCCTGTAGGAGTTCCGATGGAGAGGTTTCCCCGATGGCCCAACAACCCAACGGCCAACGTCAAATTCTCCTTAGCAGAATGAGGACAAGCCACGAGAATTGGACAGGGGACGGACTCGAGGGTGGGCTTGCTACCCTCAGAGCCTCCCTCCTCAACTCTGACCTTAACTGCTAACCTCTCAATACCAGAGCCGAACTGCAAACAGAGAATGAGGAATGTTTGCACCATTCTGAGATAACTGGCGTCGATACCTTGGGAATTCAAATGCATTAATGAGCCATTAAGGCTCGTAAAATCTCTTGGGGCAGAAGCCAGCCCAGAACCCATGGCGACCACCTGTCTGAGGCGTGGCGACTTGTACGCGGCGCGTGGGTGACGCATGAGCTTAAATGCGTATAGTGACACCCGCATCCGGGTTACCAAGAGGACCTGTTAATGGTAGGATGTTGAAGCATTATTTTTCCACTAGCTCACAATAGTTCACTTTACTTTGCGTCATTGTACATATCATTATAGAGTGTCGATTGGATTGGATGGTTATCCTTTGAAGTTGAAGCCTGGAAAGAAGGCCCTGAGTTTTGAAGGATTTACTGTCATAAGTACCAACAAAGCAAATAATCACAGAAGGATAGTTCACAAGGTAACTATAGTCACAATTCAAAGGCTATTGATCTTCATAGATCTTGACATTTCACCAAAAAATTCCATCCCCATGTGGAGCCACTGTTAGAGTTCTATAGCGATAGGATTCATAAATTTGAACTAGATGAGGTTAGCTCTTGTAATATTGTACATACCTTTTCTTTCTGCAAATGTTTTCCATATTAAAATTGAAAAATTTAAAGAGGGTATGTCCTAAAAGAAATATCAAAGGACAAGAAAAATAAGAAAAGATAAAAAAAATATAAAATGAAAAAATATGAACCCCAAACAAAAATAGATCATGAAAGTGTGCAAGTCCAAGTGCCACTACTTTTTACTTTACTCTCTTAAATAATGGTTGTGTGCAGCTTGTCATACATGCCACAACCCATGATAGTCAAATTGCTTAGTCTTGACTATTTCATGTTTATAGTTAGAGAATAAAAATCTGACCAAATAGTTTAATCTTGGCAGATTAGTAGATAGGTAGAGAAATAAAAGGAACTCATAAGCTTAATCTAAGCCCTTGGAAGATATAAGGTTAGAAGTAGATAGTTTTTTTATAAAAGAAAAGGAAAGAAAAAGGGTTTGCTAGCTTAAGTTCACCCACCAAAGTGAAGAAAAAATGTTGGGGTAGGTAAAAGGGTAAGTAAAGAAAGGTTGTAGAAATACAAGTCATTTGGAGCATAAGCACTACTATCATACTTAACTATGTGTTTCAAGTGTGCAAGAGCAGTTATCAATGAAAAAAGCACGCTCATATGGGCGGTTTTTCTCAGGGCCCATTTGTTTACGTGTCGGTCTCTGGCACAAATTGCATTCCCCTGGCAAAATACTGTCGACCCCCATAAGCGGTGCGATGACCTCCAAAACCACCTCCCCACCAAAATGAAAACCATCACTATTCATAAAACATTCATTCCCCGCCATTTTTCCAACTGGTCACGGTTAAAAGCCTTCTGACCCCCATTTTCACCCCTTTCGCTCAAATCGCATTGTTGAAACTCTGAAGCACCTGCGCCTTCTGAACTCCTACAACCAGCTGTCAAACCATCAGAGCCTTCTGACACCACCACTACACACCATCCTAGTTGTCAAAGCCCTCTACAAACCCCAATTGAAAACCAGTTGGAGCCCCAACCGAAAATTTCAGGTACTTGAACAAGAACCAAGAATTACCCTCTCTTTAAAGAAAGAACATTAAATTCTTAAAGCAACTAAAAGAATTTGATTAATTTCAATTTAATTGATACTCTACCATCCCAAAGTACTAGAACACCAACCTGAAACCATCTCGTACCCTACCCTGGTTATTCAATTACTCAAATTTCACTCCCAAAGCCATATAAAGCCCAATTTTCCACATCTTATCATAGAAATGGCTACCCCAACCTCTTTGGATGTCAGACCAGTGACAACCCCTCATTTATACATTGACCATTTGGCCCTTGCAGACAGGTATTTTCAAATGAAAGACACAGTCACCCAAGACAACCTTTTGATAATCCGTTGCTTGGCCAAGGATAGGTTCCTAAACCATGTTGATAACATAAATGTTTGGGAATCAAGTTTGCCCAAGTATACATTCCTGGAAGTACATCCATCCCTAGACATTGTACATTTATGCCATGCATGTTACATCCCTAGTCAAAGGGCCATAATTTCCCCAAACTAGGACTTCTTGTTTTCAATTATTGTTGAGTCTATTAACCAGATGCTTCAAATCCAACCCAGCCACAGTTTGACTTCTTTATCCATTGAAAACTTGTTGGACCTGTACACCACATTGGACCTAGCTAATATTAAACAAATATTTTAGAATTTCATCATTGAGGAGTGCCATACTCCTAATGATATTCCACCCTATGTTTTTGCTATTTTTTTAGAGACTGGCAGGAGAATAATCACCATGATCTCAAGCATCCTAGGATTCACATCAAACGAGTTTTTGGATGAGATAATCATGGCCTTCTTGTCCATTTTCACTCCAGGCCAACCTCCTACCATTATGTATGATTATGTCCAGTTCAATGCAGACAAAATGCATGAACAATTCACTAGATTGCCCACTGAAAGAGTTTTCAGATACTCTTCATTGTTGTTTGATATGTTCCTATATTATCAAACCAAGAAGTTCCCAGAGAAGATTCAGAAAATAGATACCAGGGGAATGAAAATATCAGTCATCTACTGGACACCCTTGGTCAAGAGATATAACACAACATTCACATACAAAGATTTCATAGATTGTTTTGTTCACACTATCATAAACATGCTGACTTCTAGCACTCAACCTAGAATCAGTATTGAGATCAAGAGAGTACTGCAGCTGGCAAAGAATAACAGAGTAGGAGACTGGTACCTCTACCAAAATCATACTGAAATTAGGATCTATGGCTATGAGTTTCCCCCTTACAAATTGCCTAGGTATCTCCCAATGAGAATATTTTCCCTTGAATACTTCAGGTAAATGATAGGTGCAGATGAGGTCAACTTCCTAGCTGCTAGGAAGAAAACATAGTTTAAGATGAAAAACCAAATGGGCCCTTTCATCTGCAACACTAGAGAAGTTGGGTCTGAAGCTGATAAGATGCTCCAGCAATTCAAATTCAAGAATAGTTTCATTTGGCATTATGACCCTCATGGGGTTATAAACAAACTCAGGCAAAAGGTCAAGCTAGGACCTTACATCCACTACCCAAGACCTGACATTGAACAATATGCTAATCAGTCAGAATGGGTAGAGAACACATTGATAGATATGGACAACATAATGGTGGATATGGAGAATGCCATGATTGACTTGGAGAAACAATTTGACCAAAGCTCTTTTTTGCAGGTCCCAGAGTTGGAAGAGCCAATCAATAACCCTCCCATCATTCAGACTCCTGTTAATGAGGAGAAGAATCCCAAAAGAAACATGGAGGAAGCATCAAGATCTGCTATGGACACCATTAATCAGCAGTTCCCACTAAGCAAAAGGCCCAAATTCACTCCTATGTATGAACAGGAGGAAAACATTGCATCAGCAGAAATGATTGATACTAATGCAATGGGGAAAAGGAGTAGACAAACAACTAAGGTTGTTGCATCAAAAAATACATAACAACCCTCTTCTTACACCCGGATTAGACAGAGGGAGAAGAGTGTGGAGGTGTCTTCCTTTGTCAGGCCAGCTGACAAGGAAGCAGATATCAAGGAAAGATTCAAGGAGATTAAAATGAGGAATGAAAATCTCAAGGCAAACACTTATGCCAAGTACATGCAGATGACACCAACGAATCAAAATAGATTGATTTCAGCTTTTGACATCAAAGAAGGAAATATGTAGGTGTCTTTCCTACAACCTACTATACAGCAGCTGAAAACCACAATAGACTACAAGAAGACCAACTTTGAGGTCTTAGCCAAGGATGTGCATCCCATAGATCAAATAGAATTTCACAAGCAGGCTGGAGAGATGATCTACTCCACTATCACAACAAAAGAAATGGAATCATTCAAGCTCAAGGACTTATTAGACAATGTGACAGCCTAGTACAAACTAGAAAAAACATCTTCAAGTGCCAAAGACACAAGGCTCAAATCCTTAGAAGACGTGATCATTGAGCTAGGCCATGACCCAAAGGGCATCAAGGCTGCTGAACAATTAATTACGAAGAAAATTAAAGACATTGCAGCCCTTAAGAAACAACTCAAGTTGCCTCAATCACAACACCCTCAAACAAAAGAAGTCCTAGAAAGCCAAACAAATCATGAGGATATGATGGACTTGGTGTTGCAAATCAATGACCAGTTTAAGGAAATATAAAGGGAACTAGATAACTTGATCCGTCTCAAACAAGCTAGTCTAGAAAGTGCTCCTCCAACTATCATTCCTACAGTGACCATAGTTGTGCCTTCCACATTGGCAACAACATTATCTCCCACTAGTCCAATGGCCACTACATTGCTAGCATCAACAACAACTACATCAACAACGACATCAACAACAATAGGTACCACAAGTGATGAAGTAAATAGGCCGGTCAAGGCAATGGAAGAAATGTCTATCCAGACCAGTGAAATGAACAAGTTAAAAGGGAAACTTACCAGCCTAGAGACAGATTCCAGGTTAGCCCAGATCATGCATAAGGAAGAACAACAAAAGGCTACTAGAATGAATGAGAGAGTGAAAAGCCTGGAGAAAGAGTTAACACTGATTGAGCCTTTGGGAAAGGCAAAACAATTATTATGGGCCAATAGCATTGACTCTGTCAATGATGTTTGGCCATCTATCCAGGTCATTTTTTAACAAATAGACTTAATCAAGCAGGGTACAGAAGCCATCCAGAATGGTAAAGAAGAGCTTGGAGAAGAGCCAGAGGAAGTAGTAAGAATTATTCAATTCCTCAACTCCAAGAAAAAATATGAGCTACAAGAACTTGGCATACCTGACAGGACAGGTACCATTTTGGAAGTAAAAAGGGTCCAAGCCAAGAGAAATTTAATGTTAAATTTAGAATATAAGTGTCAGACCATGCAACTAGCCGTTGACAGGTTTATGACCAAGTTTGAGCTTTTGAGAGAAAAGGGACTACCTAGTCCCTTAGTCATAAATGATAAATTGATGATACAGGAGGACTAAAACAAGAAAATTAGAGAAGTGGCCAGTGAAAAAGAAAATACCACATCAATGAGTGGTATACTAGCTGGCAGATTATTGTACTAGACTTTTGAAAATTTGTTTTACCTCCAGCATGAGGTGAAACACTTATTTATCAATAAGCCTACTTTTGGAAAATATAGAGAGGGTGATGACATATATAGGAAAATGCTCAACATCCAGTTACTAGATGAAGAAATATGGAAAAAACTGAATTATTTATGTAGTAAAAACATAGTAAATTATAAACTATAAATTATAAGTGTACAATAAAAAGTAAATGAGCATGGTAAAAGGATGAAGACAGGTCAGCACAGTCAAAGAGTATCAGATGAAAGATGAAAGTCAAATAGACTATCTAGTGTGAAAGCCAAACAACCTGCCAACATAAAGGGCTAAAAATCAAAGTCTACAACCAGCAGAACCAAAATAAAAGGGACAACATGAAACAGTTCAATAGTTGTCTCTATCTTCTTGCAAGAAGATATTTTCCTTTTCCTAGGTTAATTCTCAAATTAGTTTGAGATATTTTGTAGTAAACTTTTTGTATAAATACTTCAAAATTCGAAGTATTATGGTGGATTATTTTATATTTGTAGAGTTATGGTGATCTTGAACCTAAGGGTGATTGTACTGTTTTCAACTCAACAGACTGGAGCAAGTAATAAAATCATTTCGCTATAGGATTCATGAGATGAGCCATTTGTAGTGAATTACTTTCTTTGTGTTATTGTGTTACCTTTCTTTTATGTTTTCATAATCTTAAATGTGTTCTAAAATCTAAATGAATTAATTGGAAATATCATACAGAATTTGTTTAATTACACTCTGTTTTGAATAGTAATTTATTTACATGTTTTCTTTTGATACTCGGATTTGAGAATCCTTGATTGCTCTCCCATCCCAGTTGACTTCTTTCGTTCCTTCCAAAGTTCGGCCTAGGGAACCCTTAATTGCTCCCTGGATCTGATTTGAAGCCATTCACCACTTAGCCTCTGAGATCTGCAGTAACTCATCTATCTTGCCCTATGGACATTGTTTTTAGAACTGAATCTAGTCTTGTTTGTTAGACATCCGAATCCATAGCCCAATAGTAGAAGCCAATCCTCTTTCAATCTAAGTGATCCTGCCACCAAATTTTCAAAATAAAACCCAAGTGCAAGCAATGACTAGCCTAAAATCATCTTAACTAAAACAAAGTTAAAACTTAAAGAGAGAGCCATCTCTGAGCATCAGGAAGGCTAGGTCCTGATCTCCAAAAGTGGTTTGTGGTTACCTTTGGTTTTTCTTTCTTCTTACTTCAAAAGAATTATCAGAGTGATAATAGATCACATTCATGACTCTACTCTCTAAACCATACAATTTAAACTTACCAAAATAATAATCTAAAACCTAGGTAGTGAGGCCAAATTCCATGTTAATGTTAATAGTTAATAACACAAAATAATTTGTCACAACGTCAAACATGTAAACGAAAAAGATAAGTACAACTTTCTTTTATTTCATGGTTTATGAAATATGTATTTTAGACTAACATGGACGTACTTGAACTTTCAATAAAGTATGAAACATATACACACAAATATCTCTCACAGTTTTACATTCTAAATCAAAATCCTCGTCGCACCTAGCAAATCTAAATTATAAAAGAAACAAGAATGAATTAGAAGTTCAACATAGGGAGTGGTGGGGAATTTAATTAAATATGGTGACGACCACATACATGGGTTTACTAAGGAAGGTTGGCTTCTCATCCCCGAACATAATCACAGTCATGCTCATGAAACTCTAAAATTTTGACATATCGTTCGTGCTCTCATTCTTCAAATCTCTATTATGAATATCTTGTGATCTATTTCCTTCTTGGTCTTCACAAGGTGCCTACGCATGGAAGAAAGGGTCAAATTATTTTTTATTTTGCTAACACCTAATCTTTGGGATTAGGAAATTCATGTAAAATAATGTAAATAGAAAATAAGGAGATTAGGAATATGAAGAGACACTAGGAGGTGAAGCCCAAGAGTCTCTCCCTCCATGTATATATCCATGATCAATCTTAATGCAAAATCACAATTCGCATTGTGGAGTTACCTCCTAGCTTCACATAGTATCCGAGCCAACTTCATTTTAGCCTCCCTTTGCCCCTTTAACTTCCTCATGTTATGCCTATTTTGTAGAATTGACACCTCTTATTGTAGTGCTAATCTATAGCCTTACTCATTCCGTGGATTCTCCTCTCGGCTCACTAGTTAATAATCATGACCGAAGCATTGTATATGTTGTATAATTCATGGTGTTGGTTGAATACAAAACTCAAGCCCCTCGCTCTCCCCACTGCGTATCTCTTCAACTCCCATACTCCTAGTTAACACTCCTTCTCGTATTACACAGTTGGTGGCAATATCACTCCACAACCGGGTATATCACTTCCCTCGACTAATAATACCGCAACCCCTGCGGTTTCTCACATTCATACCACAATCGATTGCTCTGGACCCACAGTCGATTGCACCAACCCCTGTGGTGCCCTACCACCCATTTCACAGTTTATACACCCGCGACATACCTCTCTACAACCTCGACTCCTCTCACCGAACACGTCGATTCCATACCCATAGTTGACAGTCATCTCCATTTTTTTTACACAGTCAACCTTGGCCCTTCAACCCTCGACTGTGCTCCTCACATTGACTCTTGGTTTCTTTGGTCTCTCACACACCAAACTCTTAACATCCCTCAACGTCAGTTCCATTTAAACTCCCACCAGTCCCGTCACACCCCTCCCCACTGCGAAGCCAATCCTCCATACCATCATGGCCCCCATTATATCCTCATCTACACAGTCGGTTTCTCATTTAATACCCTCCCCCATATAATACCCTTCCCATATGCCCCCTACCCCAATTATAGCTTTGTCATATATATAGAGTGAAATTTTTTACACCATAAGTACATTTTTTTTTCAATACACATATTTTTAATCCATTTATTGATATCAATTGTTGGAGTAGTTCTCTATGGAAAAGAGAACTATCTTGAATGGTCCCAGAAGATGAAACACACTCTCATTTCAATTAGTTGTGGAAAGGAGTTTGTGTAGGAGAAGGAGATAATGAACCTGCAAATCCCACCTCTGATAAGGAGATTGCCATTTGGGAAGACAAGAACAACAAGGCCTAGGCCTTGATTGCAACATCTGTAAATGAAGAGGTGACTCGCCATATTTCACCATTTTCTAATGCTTTTGAAGCCTTTCAGAAGTTGACGGAACTCTATGAATCACACTATGAACTTGAAGTTGTCCAATTGATGATTAAATTATTCAGTCTTGAATTGAAAAATGATGACCCTCTTGCTTTAGCATTAGAAGGAAGACCGATTATGCATGATATCAAAACCATTGGTGTTCAAATAGACATTCCTCTCATATCTATGTCAAAGAACTATATCCTGCTTATTCAAATTATCTTGAGTCACTGCAAGCAAGTGGAAACCTTAAAGAGATTACCTTTGACTCCCTTGAGAAGAAGTTTGTTGAGAGAGAAGGATTTTGGGAAGAAGACATCTCCTTAGTATTTTGAAGAAGTTTTGTGTCTTACACATAGAGAGAAGAATCATTCTCAAGATTCTTCTATAGGAAGAGGTGGCTGAAGAGGAAGAGGAAGAAGAAATTTTATAGGTGGGTGGGTAGGGGGGCAAACAGTTTCAAGGAGAAAAGTATGATCTTCATTGCATATGTTGCAATAGAGATGGACATGATGCATCCACATGTGATTTTCCTTGGGACATAATTGAGCAGGAAAGAAATGAAGCTAAAGGTAAAACCCATGACAAAGATAAAGACAAATCAAAACTCAAGCCATCAGGGCTTGGCACCATTCGACTCAAACTGCCTGGTCTTCCAGACTTTCTTTTGCATGATGTTTTATATCTCCCCGAGATGAGGAGAAACTTGTTGTATTTGCTCCACATCCACCAGCAAGGACACTCCATTCATATGTTTGATGAAAACGTTGAGGTTAGAATCAGGTCACTTACTTGTCATGACGGGGATAGAAGAAGAAAGACTTATGAAGTTGCAAGATACCTCTTCTCGTTTACAAAACTTCTCATATAGTTCTCATTATGATGAAGGTACATTTCCATCATGTCTTTTATGACATGTTAGATTTGGACACTTGAATTATGACAACCTTCATATGTTGAAGAAAAGTGGTGTTACTGGTTTACCTACATTTCCTAGGAAACTTAAGCAATGTGATGCTTGTATTCTAGGAAAGCATAGCAAACAGTCTTTTCATGATTCTCATTCCAGAGCACATAAAAAACTTGAACTTATTCATTTAGACTTATGTGGCCCAAGCATGTTCCTTATGCAAATGGAAATAAATATATGATGACATTTATTGATGACTATGCCAGAATGTGTTAGGTTTATTTATTGAAGAACAAATCTGATGTTTTTTAAATATTCAAGAACTTTCACGCATGGATTGAAAATGATGCACAATCTCATATTGGCTCTATTTGCATTGATAATGGAAAATAATGCACTTCAAATGAATTTGAAATCTAACTTTTCCAACATGAGATCAAACATCAAATAATTATGCCTTATAATCCCCAACAAAATGGAGTAGCTAAAAGAATGAACATGAAAATCTTAAATATGGTACGTTCCATGATGTTTGTCAAGAATGTAAAATTGATGTTTTGGGTCAATGCAGTTCTATGTGTTGTACATGTAAAGAATAGGTGTCCATCTAATGCTATTAGAAACAAGACTCCTTATGAAATATGGTATGGTGACATTCCTTCGGTAAAGCATCTCAGGGTCTTTAGTTCTACCTATTATGCCTTGATACCAAAGAAACAAAGAAACAAACTTGGTGCAAGGAGTCATAAGTGTATCTTCTCAGGGTATTCAGATACCTCCAAAGCATACCGTCTCTATGATGAAGTTAATAAGAAGTTTGTTGTATCTAGAGATGTGATCTTTCTTGAATCTTCCAAGGCTGACAATGTTGTTGAGCGGAAACTTGATTGCTTGGATATATTCAAACGTGCAAAGTCATTTCAAGAATTTGATAATCAGATTCCACATATTGAAGAGGGGATTCCTATACTAGATCAATCTATGGAATCTTCTTCTAAAGCACTCTCTCCCCCACATGAAGCTCTAGCGACTAATGACATTTTGAGTGGTGTGATTGGCATAGTTGGGAGACTCAATCTTGATTTTTTCCCAACTCAGTCAATTGAGAAGCTTGGGCCAATTCAGAATGGTCCTCCAAAATGGCTGACAAAGACACTTGAAAGTGTTCACCCTGATGAGGTTGGAAAGACAAGAACAAGAAATTCAACTAGGAAAAATGGAGGTGATGTATACAATTCTGATTCACCTATTGAAATGGATGTTTCTTATGATTGTGAACTGAATTTGTGTTCAGATTTTTAATCAACTTCCTTCAAAGAAGTCGCTTCTCGTGATGAATGGAAATAAGTAATGCAAAAGGAGTATGATGCCTTTAGATAAACAATGGCACTTGGAAGCTGGTTGATCCTCCATTGGGAACCAAACCAATTGGCTGCAAGTGCGTCTACAAGAACAAGTATAAGGATGATAGCTCACTTAACAAGCACAAAGTCGGGCTTGTGGAAAAAGGTTTTGCACAAAAGGAAGGGGTCGACTATGAGGAGATTTTTGTCCCCACAACAAAATGGACTACCATCTCGACACTCTTTCCCTTGGAAACGCAGAACGGTTGGAAAGTCTATCAAATGAATGTAAAAACAACTTTCTTGAATGGATATATGAAAGATAATGTTTTTATGTCCCAGCCAGAAGGATTTATTGTGAAGGGTCAAGAACATAAAGTATGCAAGCTTTTAAAATTCTTGTATGGCCTCAAGCAAGCATCACGAGCTTGATACAAGAAGTTAACAAAGCATGTTTTGAAACTCAACTTAAAACATTATGATCTGGATGATGTAAATTTGTTTGTCAAGAAAGTTGGAAAACAAATTGTATACCTTGTGGTGTATGTAGATGATATTTTGATGACAAGGAACGATGAGAGATATATTACATCCATAAATAAGGAATTGAGGAAAGGTTTTGAAATGACTAACTTGGGCTATGTTCACTACTATCTTGGTATTGAAGTAACTCAACATCCAAAGTTTAATTCCTCTCTTAAAATAAGTACACTGGAGATATGTTGAACATGTTTGACATGGCTGAGTGCAATCCTTTGACTACTCCAATGGAATAGAACTTGAAGCTCACATCCATTGAAGGAAAATAATTTGAGGATGCAACAAATTATAGATAGCTTGTAGGAAGTCTCAACTACTTGACTACTACCAGACTGGACATTTCAATTATTATTGGAATCATCTCCAGGTTTATGCAAAAGCCTTGTGAGGGACATTGGTTTGTTGCAAAAAGAGTTCTAAAGTACTTGAAGGGAACTCAAGACTTTGGATTCAAGTATACACAAGTGGGTGACTTTAGGTTGATTGGATACTCTAATTCAGAATTCGATGGAGACAAAGAAACTGGGGTATCTACTTCAGGTTTTCTATGACTCTTGGATTAGGAGCTGTCTCCTGGAGATCATGCAAATAATAAGTTCTAGCAGATTCCACAACTGAGGCAGAATATGTGGCAAGAGTTGAAGCAACAAAGGAATTGTGTGGCTCAGGAATATTCTAGAAGATTTGCACGAGAAACAAATGCATTCAACTCCTCTCATGATTGACAACACTTCTATAATAAAGTTGTCCAAGAACCCAAAGTTCCATGCTCAAACAAAGGACATCAATATAAAATATCATCTGATTCGACAAGTTTCTTCCTTTCAACATGCTTCTTTCCATATTTATAATTGTTTTGTTCTTTCTCTCTGCTACACCATGGAAAATAGGGTGAAGTTATTTTTAATTTTATTTTCTTCATTATGTATTTTGACAGTTTCAAAATGTTTAATAGGACATGACATGACATCTTTTTTCAAAAAAAAAAACACTAACTTTCTATTATAAAAAATTTGTTTGCATTTACATTATGAATCTTGATAAACCTCATGTCCCTTATAACTGCTAAATTTTCTATTTTTGACTAAGATTTCTTATATCCTATTGATTGATATCCCTGTATACCCAAAAAAAAATGTCCACATGATATTGTTTATGAACAATCACAACATTTAGTTAATACAATGTCTTTTAGAATTTCCAGCATTAGCATTTTCATACGAAAAAATCATACTAAAAAAGATAAATTTTCATCTTAACACTACGATTTTGAGTCATTGAAAAGTTTCCTACTCTATGAAGAAGAGAGCCATTGCAGAAATATGTGTAAGAGATCACTCCATGAGGAAAGTTGAAACCTTTTTTTGGTAAGGTATTTGCGACAATTTTCTACTCCCTATAGATATGTTCAACAGTTAGGTCCTGAAAAGCATCAATCGACATGTTAATATGTTTCATCCAATTAATAAGCAAAGGCGATGAAAATTTTGTTTTCCTCAACACCTAGTGTATGACCACTTTAGAGTCTCTATATAATTTTGTGTGATTAATAGACAACCACCTAACATATTTAGTATAAATGTTATTAGAACTTTAAAGCAAAAATCATTAATTAAAAAATTAAATATAATTATTATTATTATATTACATTGTGGTTAAAAGTATTATTTAGAAAGGACAAAAGATATATATTTTTTATTAATTTTTGATAAAAGTAAAAAAATTAAGAATATGTTAATAAAAATTATATTTAAAATAACTCAAATTAAAATATTTTTTATTATAATCTTAGTGAAGGTATAAAAACATAAAAGCCTTTTTCTTTTTACTTTTTATATATTGGGAAAACTTATCATAACTCAATTGTCAAACCAACAGTGAGGACAACCATCACAGGTTGCTATCATCAAATGCAGGTCGACTCATCACCATTGTTCAAGGAAAACCACACCACATGGAATAACCCATTGGTGGTCGTAAGGGGCAGGCTTCACTCCTTCTAGATGCCTCTAGGTCTTGGGTCATTAACCTGTTTCCTTACGTACAAGGAAGATGAACTCTTTTCCAAGTAGAAGCAGTTTTAAGGAATACTCTAGGCCCGCATAAAACTCTTATTTATTAAGAAAATAAATAAATATTTTTAAATTATAATGCTTTATATAATTTAAATTTTGAAAAATTAAATGATATTAAAAAAAATTAATATATTACATCATTCCATTGATAAAGTGGTTGTTGTATGGCTATTTTATTTCTAGATAATGAAAGTATTTTGTGGAGCTATCTGGTATGGATGGGTAGGGATATTTTATAGCTATTTTTTTCCTCTTGAATATGTCGTATGTATTTTGGCTCCAACTTCGCAAAAGTATTAACGAGAATTTTGTCTGCCAACCGCCTCGTGAACTCCATGTATTGCTTGAGCTGGGCTCACACAAAGTGCTAGAGGACAAAAAAGAAAAAACAAATAAAATCAAGGGTAGTTGAAGAAAGACCTTGAGAAAGTGACGAACCAATCAAGTTGAGAAGAGGTGGCTCTGAAACTCGATGTTGATTTGGAACTTGAGTTTTATGCAAAGGCACCAAGGACACCACCCACAGATTGTGACAAAGCATGAATGGTAGATGCATAGTAATGCATAAGTAGAGGCGAGGACATCAATAGAGCCTACAAAAAGTGGCTTATTGAAGAGTGATATGGATTCGCCAAGAATGGTGGCATTTAAACATTGAATGGCCATATATGCAGAAAACATGGTGAATAAGATTGCTCATGCAGGCAATGAATGTGGAATGTGGAATGTAGTGGATTGGTTCTAGGCTGCTATGTAGAGGCCATCACTATTGGTCATGCAAAAAAAATGCAATGATCATCCAAGAAAGTCGGGATCCCTAAAACTTCCATAGTTTACACGTGATGGCGTGGTAGAGCAAAACAATGTAGGAAAGAGGCATCATCTTGGAAGTTTGAGAAAAGATGGAATCGTTGGGGGTGAAGAGCGTGTCATTATACCATGAGAGCGCGCCAATCGTGTTCTGGTTGGTTGCCACAATCTCCAGCGTTCTGGTGAGTAGGAAATAGTCCGTGGAGCAAAGGATCTTGGCTATGATAGTTAAATTTTGCAGGAACCAAGAGCGGTCTTGAATATCAAATATGTAATCTCGCAATCTTGGGCTTGTGATTTGTGACTATGGTGTAATTGTGGCTTGGCAAACCTATTGTCAAATTGAGCCATGGAGCATTTCGCCTATGAAGCGAAGGACTGGTGGAGCCTTGAACAAATAGTGATGTGTTATTTGAGTAGCATTAGAAAATGGAGCATGGAACAACACTAGAGCATGTAAAGCAAAGAGGACCTTCTATGGAGCATAAGCATCTAGCTTGTGTAAGGAGCAGTGGTGTTAACCAACATGTAAGTTTTCTACTCAATGAAGGAGGATGAAAACGAGTGATTTTGATTGTATACAATGAACAATATTTGGACATACAAAGCCCACAAAGAGAACGCCTTCGTCATAAAAATATTTTAATTTAAATTGTAATAAATTCAATTTTTTTATTATTATTTATATTTTCAAAATTTAAATTATATAAAGAATATATTTTTTTTCTTAATAAATAATAATTTTATGCTTTTATACCTCTACTAAGATTATAAAAAAAAAAAAATTTAATTTGAATTAAATTAGATATAATTTTTATTAACATATTTTTTATTTCTTTATTTCTTTAATTCTGTCAAAATTAATAAAAATATCTAACTTTTGTCTTTTTAAATAATACTTTTAACCAAACCATATTATATAATATAACAGATTTTAAAAAATATTTTTAAACATATTAATTTATAAATTAATAGTTTAATTTTTTAATTAATAAATTTTGCTTTAGAGTTCTAATAACATTTATACTAAATATGTTGCAAATCTAATAATAAGGTTGAGATTAGGGGGAGTTTTTTCTTTATGTTAGATGGTTGTCTATTGATCATATAGAAACTCTAAATTGGTCATTGACTGGGTGTTGAGGAAAAAAAAATTTGTGATGTCCTTGCTTATTAATTGGATGAAATGTATTAACATGTTGATTGATGCTTTTCAGGACCTAATTTTTGAACATATCTATAGAGCGTAGAATACTGACGTTGATGCCTTATCAAAACAAGGTTGTAACATTCCTCAGGGAATGATCTTTTATGCATCTTTCTACAATGGATCTCTTCTTCATAGACCAAGAAACATTCCAATGCCATAGAATCATAGTGTTAAAGTGAAAATCTGTCGTTTTTGGAATGGTTTTTTTGTATGAAAATGTTAATGCTAGAAACTCTAAAAGATAATATATTAACTAAATGTTGTGATAGTACATATATAGGATCAAGTGGACATATTTTTTGTGTATACAGGATATCAATGAATATGGTACAAGAAATCTCAGTTGAAAATAGAAAATTTAACAGTTATAAGGGATGAATTTATCAAGACTCATAATGTAAATGCAAACAACATTTTTTTAATATAAAGTTAGTTGATTTTTTTTCTCTTTGAAAAAAACTGTTATGTCATGTCTTGTTAAACATTTTGACTTTCTCGAAGTACATAATAAAAAAGTAAAAAAAATAACTTAACCCTGTCTTCCATGAGTGAGCACCCTTTTGAAGGCCAAGAAGGAAATAGATCACAGGATATTCATAATAGAGATTAGAAGAATGAGAGCACGGATGAAATATCAAAATTTTAGAGTGTCATGAGCATGACTGTGATTATGGTCGGGGATGAGAAGCCAACCTTCCTTGGTAAACCCACATTTGTGGTCGTCACCGTATTTAATTAAAATCCCCGTCACTCCTTATGTTGAAATTCTAATTCATTCTTGTTTCTTTTATAATGTAGATATGTTAGGTGCGATGAGTAATTTGATTTAGAATGTAAAATTGTGAGAGATATTTGTGTATATATGTTTCATGCTTTCTTGAAAGCTCAAGTACGTCCATGTTAGTCTAAAATACATATCTCATAAACCATGAAATAAGAGAAAGTTGTACTTATCTTTTTTCCTTTACATGTTTGATGTCGTGAAAAATTCTTCCATGTTATTAGCTATAAACATTAACATGGAATTTGGCCTCACTATCTAGGTTTTGGATTATTATTTTGGTAAGTTTAAATTGTATGGTTTAGAGAGTAGAGTCATAAATGTGATAATCAAAGTTTAAGGGTGTGACGACATTTGAAGTTGAATGTATTTGTAAATCAACATTTTGTAGCTAAATGTTTATCTAAAGAAGAAAATTGCAATCAAATTATAAGTTGGAGAAAAGTTTGGAGTTGTACTAAGGAAAGAATAGTTTATAGGAAGAGTTTGTAATTGTGTCTAAAGAAAGAAGAAAGTAGAGTTTATATGAAATGATTTATTATTTGAGATGTATACAATTTTTTATATTTGTCTCTACTTTACTTTCAAATATGGAGAAACATATGGCTGACAAAAATGTTTAGGGTAGATAACTTCTCTTACACTTTGTGGTCAAACTACACATCTCAATTTTTACAAATGGAAGACGTGGTAGAATATATTTTCCTTGGCGTGGAGAATGAGGTCACCATGAGTATGATTAAATATACATTAATTTTTATTAAATATCAAATTTTTAATTGAAAATGTAAACCAACCTAGATCTGTTTTAACTTTGGATTTACCAAATGCTAAGAAAGATCAAATCTCTTTTTACACTAAAAGAGGATTGTACCTCAGAGAATTTTGATCTCTCTCGGTGCTTTGGAGATTAAATCTAGGTTATTTTAATTTATTTATTTCATATATACAAATTTTTTTATCGCCTTAATTTTCTCTTTTAAAAATTATATGCTTTTAGTTTTGATGTTTTAAAAAGGAATTGAAGTCTATTTTTAGAAATATTTATTACTTTTAGAGGGTTTCCTTCAAAAAATTATAGAAATTTTATACATAGTTTTACAAGAAATGTTGATATAAGAATACAATAGTTATAAGGTTATTTTATTTTTAATTTATATTAATAATAGCGGTTGTAGTGTAGTGTATATTTTGATTTTAAATTAATAATTTATTTTTTTTGTAAGCTTGGTAGTACTTTCTCTATTAATATTGACTAACCATAATAAAGTTTTTCCAGTAGTATCAGGTGGCCTTAACCTGCCCATAGGAAACGCCACCTATCAGCGTTAAAAGTTGTCCAAAGTTTGAATAAGTCTTTTGCTATCATCCTTGCAACATTAGCTATTCTATCTATACTAAAAAACAACTTTGGAAAGTAAAACCTACTCGAAATGAAAACAAAATTTTATCTGGAACTCTGCTTTACTCATCATCTAAGGACTCAACCAAGGTTGGGGCTTTAACGCTGGATCCCAGCATCTCGTTTCTCCTCATGTCCTGCAGGCTTTGCTCGATCCTACTTAGTGCCAGGTTGTTTCGGTAGGCTTGAATCTGAATTGCTGCTATCTCCCTGAGGAGATCCGCTCTACTGGGTTCCTTCATTTTGGTTTCCTCCTTTGCCTCCTGTCCTTTGTTTACTACATGTTCTTTGTTGAGTGTCATAGCTCGGGCCACTACATTCTTCATAACCCAGTATTGTTGGATTGTTTGTTTGAATAGAGTATGGTGGCCACGGGTGTTCCCTGGTCTTGTACCATGTCTTCCCATTATTCTGTGGGAATATCCTGGTTGGTGATGCTGTCATTTAGTTCCCTCTCCCATCTCGCTATTTGCGTTCTTACCTCGAGTGGATTACCAGCCATGTACGCATCGATAAGGGTCTTCATATGCTCCTCTCTCGTCTTCCTTCCTCGCTTGTGTTGGTCTTTGCTGGAGGTTCCCACCCCTCAAGTGGTCTATTTCCCTACCTTGCCTGCTCCTCTATTGCTCTTTTTAGCCACCTCTTTTCCTTCTCTCGTCATTCTTGCTTTGTCCCAGTCGCAGTTTTCTTCGCCCAATTTTCTCTCCTTTGTATGCTTGCTTGCCTCCAAACTATGTTGTCAACAGATTATAATTATACCTAAAACAATCCCTAAGAAGTATTAGTAATCTGAAAGTATACTTCCCACTTTGTCTTATATTTAAGTGTTCTGGGTTTGGTCTCCCGCTCAAGTCCCGACAGCTTCAATTTTGCCTCTCTTCTCCCTCAAATTTGTCCTTGATAGTTCTTGGGTTATCATTTTGCGGCCTCTCGAATCTTCTTCTCTCAATTTCATCTCTCCCTCGCTACCCTCACTCAGATGGTTTACCTTAGAAAACCTACCGGGGAGTCTGCAAAGGGAGACCTTGTCCCTATTCTATTTTTCACAAGGTTTCTTCTCTCCGTTTTCGCTCCTCTCTATTGTCTTCACTCGAATTGAGCCCCTAATTATCCTCTCAGCCTTATTCTGGATATTCCATTTAGGTTTCTCAGTGGCCCAGTTATCCCTTATCTTAGCTACTATGGCCTCCATGATAGTTTCCCCTCTATACTAGCTGCCTAAATTATCCCCTTCGTGCCTCAAGAGCCACCTAGATGGAGCTATATTCTTTCTGCCCTCTCTCTTACTAGGTTCTCTCTTCTCTCCCCAGCCTCCCCCCTTCTCTCTCTGCACTTTTTTATCTTTTACTTCTCTCTCCCTTTCATCTTTATTCCTGACCCAGTTCGTGTTCCAGGAAACCCTGGTTCCGACTCTTTCCGAGTCTTGACTTTCCCAAGTCTCTTTCCCCAGTACCTCTGAAATTGGCATTACTATAATTCTAATGTTAAGGATATTGAAGAATACATACCATCGACTTGAGTTGATGTGGCTGCATCCACCGCCCTGTGTCCACCACCTTTCTTTGTTCTTGCCCTCGCTCTCTCTTTCTGCATACAACCATCCTCTTTCTCACTTGCCTTTTGTTTTAACCCATTCCCTTTTATCTTTCATCACACCTCCCACCTGTCCTCTTAATTCTCCCACCGCCCTTTCCCTAATTCCTACTCGGAATGATGACCCTCTAACGCTTCCAGCTCTATTCCTCATTAACTCCCTCGTGCCTCCGGCTCCTCCTGCCATGTGTTCTTCTCTATACTCTTGCCACTTTTTGGCTTTGATTTGGTTGCTCGCTCGCTGCCCCCCAGACCTTCCTCTCTTCCTTCCGTTCTCAACCACACATGTCTTATTTCTGAGCTTTCCTCCTCCCTGCCATGTCCTTCTTCCTTCCCTTCCTGCTATCCTCTTCCACCACATCCCGATGTGATCTTTGTCCTTGCGCTCGAGTGAATGATTCCTGACATCTCCACCTCCCATTGCCTTTGGACCACCTCCTCTTCTCTGTCACACCCTGATCGGGGGTTAAATTTATAATATTTAAAACAATTTTAATTTTAAAAATTTAACTTTAATTAAATAATTTTAAAAATTATTTAACTAATCAATTTTAATTATTAAATAATATATAATTTATTTATTTTATTTATAATTTATATCAAAATTTATGGTATGAAATAAAAAATTAACTAATATTAAAAAGTATTTGTTTAAAATATACTTAAATTGGTACATCTATTTCAAATTATTTTAAAAATTTGAATATAATATTTAAAATTTTAGTAATAATAATAAATAATAACAATATTTTAATTTCTCAATCAAACCAATTACAACTTAATATAAAAACATTTTAATATCATATTATTATTAAAATAATTTTAACCCCTTTTTGTTTTCAATAACAGTTACATGGTCTAAAGAAAACACCGCTAAAAATAGTTCCACTTACAATCTGTCCTAGCCACGCAACATCAACGAACACACCCAATGATCTTCCAACGCTCTTGATAAGTGGTAAATATATATATATATATTTTTTTCCAAAGAAAAAAACAAACTTTTTATTGCTATAAAAAGTTGCATGTACATACACAACTCTATTGCTGTTATAAACAATTTTGCTTATACAAAATTGCTCAAAAAACGTAATACTTCTCTTCCTGAGAAGAGATCAGTTCCCCCAACAAACTGTCATTTGCTTCTTTTGATTATCATGAGTCTGTCATGTTTCCTTTTTTGAGCTTACTGTATCAAAAAGTGTCCAAAAAGAAACCATATACCTCGCACCCATAAACGACTGTAAAACCAGGATACTGTTTCAGCAGTATTTTATAAGAACAAAACCAAAAAAAAGTATGTTGTTCCACTGTTTCTTGTTAGAGATTTTGTGCATATGGAGGTTGGTCCAAGATGTAGCTTTCTCTGTTGGTTTCCTCCCTTATTCTCCAACTGCCCACAACTTGTTCAATACCGTCTTTAGAAAGTTTGTCTGCCATATCATTTCGTTCCCTGTATATATGATGGATGGACAGAAGATTAAAAGACATTTTCAGGTGTTGAATTTCTTCAAATAAAGGTTGTAAAACATAGTTTTTACAGCTGCTATGTCCATTTAACCAATTGATTACATTTAATGAGTCTCCAAAAATTTGAATTGTGAGGGTGTTTTTATGAACCAACCAGCATAAGAGAAATTTGAGGGCAGATAGTTCGGCAAAATTATTTGTTCCACTTCCCAGACCGATGGATTCTTTAAGAGTGTGGGTATTGTTTAAATGGATAACGATGCCTGCACCAGCTTTGTTGTTCTGGGAGGCTCCATCAAAATATGCCCAGGGAACCCCTTCCTTAATTTGCTCCTCTTCCACTTTCCGAGGTTCCTTCTCATCCTTAGAATCCGGGATATTTGAATATATGGATAAACATTGTACCGTCATTTGGACTGCCTCTGTTTCTTTTTCTTGAAAAATGTTTCTGTTTCTGGCAATCCAAATTCCCCAACAGATGATGGGAGGCATATTCCTTAACTTCTTATCAAATATTTGGTTCCACCATTTTTGCCAGGCTTCGGTTAAAGACTGCCCTTCCCATTGGATAGATAAATTTATCTACTTTGACAACTCTGACCATACTTCTTTTTCTGTTGGACATTCAATGAATAGATGATCCATAGTTTCCAAATCATTTTTGCATAAAGTACACCTCCCTAGTCCTTGTTTGTGTCTGGATTGGAGAATGTCCCAAGTTGGGACTTTCTTTTTTAGGATGCATCAGAAAAACAATTTTGCCTTTGCTGGACATTTTAACTTCCATAGCGATTTTGCCCACCAATCCGGATCTCCCCAACCTCTTTTGGACATGAGAAATTTGTATCCAAATTTTGGGGAATAACTTCCAGTGTCTGCATAAGCCCAAATCAACTGGTCTAGTCCGTCCTTTATTCTTATGTTTGATCTGGAAAGTTCTTCCTTGAAGGTCTCCCACTCATCCCACCAGTGAGGGTGGATATTCAGCTCTTCTCTCGTCTTCCATGCTTGACCCCAGATAGATGAAAAACCTATCTTCTCCACCTGGTTTAAATAAACAATACCTTTAGAAGCAAGGTGTCTTATCAGACCCGGGGATAGAGCATAATTATCACTGCAGCCCACCCATGGGTCCCTTCTAATACGAATATTTTCCCCATTTCCAACCTTCCAAGACAGTCCTTGTTCAATAACTTTGAAGGCCTCAATCGTTGCTTTCCATATGGTGGACACCTTCCCACCCTTTTTTTCCAGATTCCTTATCCAGTCTTCTAAAGGGGAAGGATCAATATATTTCCTTTTTACAATTTTTGTCCAAAGATTTTCGAACTTTACAATTCTCCACCCTGATTTTGCTGCCAGGGAGGCTGTAAAGGCGTTCAAATCTTTTATTCCCCATCCTCCTCATTCTTTGGGTCTTGCCACTTTGTCCCAGGCGATCCAAGGTAGCACAGACTCCTCTTTTGCTCTACCCATAAGAATCTGCTGCAAATTCTTCTTATTTTTCCCAAGATTCCTCTGGGCACCCATGACAAAGAAGCCAAAAATACAGGTGTTTCTAGAAGGACTGATTTTATCAGAGTTAATCTCCCTGTTTTAGAAAGCCATCTGAAGCTCCAATGAGAAATTATGGCTTCTACCTTTGCTACTAGCCAGGACCAGTCTTGTTTTTTGTAATTGTCAGGTTTCAACCAAAACCCCAAGTATTTGAAGGGGTCCCCCAGCTTTGAAGTCTCTAGAGGGAGGATGGCCGCAAGCTGGCTAATCTCCTGCCTATTTAGGCCCTCTGTTATAAGCTACTATTTTCTATAATTTACTAGCATTCCTGTTGCTCTCATAAACAACTCAAGGACCTCCTTTATCCTTTTGAATTCAAACAGATTTCCATTGCAAAAAAGGAGTATATCATCTACAAACAGGAGATACGTAATAAAAAGGTTTCCCGCCACCTCCAGACCTTTTATTGATCCTTCTCTCTTGGCTTTTAACAGTAGCTGACTTAATCCTTCAGCCACAAGGAGGAACAACAAATGGGACAAAGGGCAGCCTTGCCTTAGACCCCTTTTCCCTTTGAAAAAAGGAGAGGCAGCCCCATTAATGAGCACTGCGAAACTGACATTGCTGATGCAACCCATTACCCAGTTTATAAAATCTGTTTTAAAACCCAGGTGGGTTAATAGCATCCGGATGTAGGTCCAGCTGATTCTGTCATAAGCTTTTGATAGGTCAATTTTTACCACAGCTCCTTTCTTTTTCATCAACTTAACGCTGTGAATTGTCTCCTGGGCCACTCCAATAGGTTCGTGGATTTGTCTACCATCCAGAAACCCAAACTGTTCATTTGAGATACATCTGGACAGGATTGGTTTTAAACGAGCTTCTATAGTTTTTGCTATGATCTTGTAGACACAATTGCATAATGAGATGGGTCTGAAATCTTCAAAGGATTCAGGGTCATCTTTTTTTGGAATGAGAGCGATAAATGTGGTGTTGAATGGAGCATATATTTGACCCTTCCTTCTGGATTCGTCCACCACCTCCGTAATTTCTAAGCCTATCTACTCAAAAAACTGTTGAAAGAAATCTATTGGCCATCCGTCAGGGCCAGGGCTTTTGTTTTTTGCCATGGATTTTATTACCTTCTCCACTTCCTCCAAAGTAACCTCCCCTTGTAAACCTTCTGCTTCTTCTTCTTCCACATATTTGGGAAAACTTAGAGCTGTTCTGATTACTTCCGCTAGAGAAGTCCCTCTCTGTTCAAAAAAGAGATTTTGAAAATGGTCCCTCCCCAGGGAAGAAAGTGATTCAAACGTATTTGCCTCTCTTCCTTCTTCATCTTTTAGTTTCCAGATGGTATTCATAGTCCTCTTTCCTTTCACATAGTTGTGAAAGAATTTTGTGTTTTCATCTCCAGCCAGCAGCCATATCGCCCTGCTCTTCTACCTCCATTCCTCTTCTTTGTCCAATAATATTTTTCTTCTCTGCTTTTATAGATTCATAATCCTATCTTTTTTGTCCTGTGATTCGTATCCGGATGAGGCGGGATTTTCAAGGACTCCAAGCTCCCTATCAATATTGATTAGAGCTTCATTTTGTTCCTTCTTCCTTTTTTTCGCCCATTCTATTGTGGCCTTCTTCAATCTTTTCTGGTTTTCCATAAACAGGAAAGCCTTGTCTTCCATCGCTTCCCTATTTGGATGTTGCCATGTTTCATTGAAGAGCTCCCTGAAAGATTCCTCCTGCATCCAAGCGGCGTTGAATTTAAAAGGGGCTACAGGCTTTTTTGGGGGTGTGGCTAGTTCAAACAAGATAGGGAAGTGATCTGAATTTCCTCCCTCACCAATCCACTGTCTAAACATCGAGGATCTGGAAGCAAGATCCTCACTTAAGAGAAATCTATCCAACCTTTTCGCAATCCAGCCTTCCCCCGTCCTCCGATTCCTCCAGGTAGGCTTTAGTTTTTGCAAATTTGCATCAACCAGCTTAAGCGAGGAGAGGGAATTTTGGAAAAATTCTGATAGAGGATCTTCCCTTGCTGCGGGTCCCCAGGCTTCCGCTCTCCCCATAGAGAAATTCAGGTCTCCTCCTATAACCAAGTTTTGGATTTTCAACATGGGTTTAGCCAGGAGGTTGTTCCAGAAAGAAACCCTCTCTTTACAGGGCCCATAAATGTTTAAGATGGTCAGAGGGCAGTCTAGATCAGGGGTTGAGACCTCCATCCCCAATCCATTGGAAAAACCCCACGAGTTCAGATACTTAATTTTCCTTTCTCTAAACCCCACAGCCACACCTCCTGAATGACCATGGGAATCCAAAGCTTGGAATTGCCATCCCGGGAACAGGGTGCCTAATGATTTCACTACTTCTGAGCTCGATCCTAGAGTTTCCTGCAACATAATGAAGTCGGGACTGTACCGCTGCATCAACTCCTTTAAAGCCAGTTTTTTGGGTTTACTGGCTAAACCCCTACAGTTCCATGAGAGACAGATCATTTTGAAACCTTTTCACAGGGTTTTGCCGCTCTAAGCACCCCAGATATTGACATCTTCTTCCCATCCTCCATATCATATTTTTCCTTTACCTGTGCTTTTGATAAGAAAGACTTCTGCCCCCTTGTCTTCTTTCTAGAGGTCTGAGGGATCTCCATACCTATGCCACTGATCGGATCTACAGCCTCTGGTATTTTGTCTAGGGAGCGGAGGTTATAGTGGCATTCGAAAATTTTGGTCGAGATTTTGGGCTCAAATTTGTTGATTATATTTGCTTCCCCATCACAGTTCAGATCATTTTTTGGACAATATACATTTATGGAATCAACCTCTTCAAGTTATATTGATGAAAGATTATGCACGTTGGATGTAATGCATTTTTCATTTTCTATGATTGGAGAAAGCGTAGAAGGAGGGTTAGAGACCAGATGCGTACCCTTCGAGCCTTCCTGGAGATCTTTTGTGGCATCCAGGTCCTCCTCAATCGGATCCGTGAGGCGAACTTCTACTATTTCCTGACACAGAATCTGTATTTGCTCTGAGTCCTTCTGTTCCTCGCTCTGTTCCTGCTCTTTACCGATTTTTATTTGATTCCCCTTAGCCCTGGGAACTATCTCATCAACTTTAAGAGGCTTTCCTTTATCATTTTTCCTCTGTCTCCTTTTGCGACGATATCCGGAGGGGAAATCCTTTGCCAGATGGCCATGCTCATTGTAGATGTGACACCTATATGGCAGATGCTCGTAATCCAAGAGCTGGTCATAAACTAGGTCTTTATAATGGATCTTCATATTCCCCGGAAGGCCCCCCTCTGGGTTGAGCATTACCAGAATCCTAGCCATGGCTTTGTTCCTGGTCTCTACAAAAGACATGTCTGCCTCCAGGAAAGTAACCAATGTATTGTCGATCGATCTGAAAACAGAGTCTACCCAAAGAAATGGTGGCAGCCTCGGTGCCCTCACCCAGACTGGAAAGGTGTCTACCTTCTCTCTCTGAGCGTCAAACAATGGAATCCAATGTCTAAATAGCACAGGTCATTTACCAAAAGCCCAGTTTCACTCCAGGACCCAATCCACCATTTCTTTCTTGTCGAATTGTATCACGAACCAACCCTTCGCTAAAACCGAGACTTTGAATGACTCTCCCAAATTCTTTTTCCACTACTGTTCAGCCCAATTCTAAATGAAATGTACCGAGAAGTTCTTCCCTCTTGCTCGACCCACCACTATACTTTCTGCTACCTCCACTGCCTCCTCAATTTGAACGTCCACTCCAAGGATCAAATTTGCTTCTGGGGATTGCTTTACAACTTTTTGTTTTTTCTGTTTTACCCTGGTTTGATTTTCCCCTTGATTCCCTTCTCTGACTATCGTATCCTCCACCCTCCCTACTTCTTCTGAAGTTCGAAACGGGATCTTTTCCCCAGCCAGTTCCAGATCTAGGGCTTCCGCATGTAGTCTGTCTCCCCCAAATTTTCCGGAGCTTATTCCTTCACCGGCCCCTTCCTTTGGCCCTTCCTTCTCTGACTGCCATACTGCATTTGCACTCGAGACTTTCTTCCTTTCCTCCTTCTACTCCTTGCTTCCTTCTACCCCTGATATTCCAAAAAGTTTCCCCCATTCCTCGTTAAAGAGGTTCTTGATATGGCCTGAGGACTTCCTCCCCTTGCCTGTTCGAGGTCCTCTTTTAACCCTGCATTTGGGTTTTGCCAAGACCAGGTTTTTTCTCGCTGTCCATAGACAACATCTTCAAGACCTCCATAACAAAACTGAGCACCAGAGGGTTCGATTTGGGTACTTGCTTGGGAGACTGAGAGCTCTTCAGTTTTCTGGCCCTCCTCCGTCTGCCGTTTTTGATTTTGACATGCCTGGTCCTCCTGGCTCCGTCGTGAATTCAACCTTTGATTTCCTTTTAAATTGTCACCCTCTGAGACATTAGACCTCAGGATCTTCAGATCTAAGCTCTCCTTCGCATCTTTGAGCAAGCGACACCCTCCGAAGAATAGATCCAGGTTCTAGGTTGAAAGCTCCTTACCCCAAACCGACAAAATGTCTTCCAGTTCAGGGTCCAGCTCAACAGATTCGCCTGGGATTACCATGTTTAACCTTCTTAATTACCTTCTTAATTTTACAGCACAGTCACTAAGCTTCTCCTGCGGGTAGATGCCTTGGTCTAGGTGGTGATTCCTTCAGATTTTCGCCCGGACAAAACGACAGAAGGTTCTGATGGCTTGGGAACCACCCTTTTCCCCGGTTTTCCTTTCACGCAGTTCCCAGACCACCGCTCCGAACAGGTGTCTGTTCCACGCTGACCTAACTACCCGCTTGGCGCCTCCCCCTGCCTCGCGCTCCCGGACTTCCCAGAACCCTTAAGCCTTAGGCCCTATCGGCCACAGGCTTCGCTCTTGCGACCATTCGCTAGAGCCTGCAGTCTCTATCCCTTCTGGACAGATCATATAACTCTAAAAATTATAATCTAAAAAGTGGTAAATATGATACATATTAATATGTCAATTATCCTTTAGTTTTCATAAATAATTTCGCACACATTAGAAGCCCATGAGAATTTTGATTACCATGGGCGATATTCAGATCTTGGCCTTCACTTTTTTTACAGGAATGCTCTAAGAATTTGTGAAAACATTATAGGTATCAATGATACTCTTCATGTTCACAAGCCCCTTACGTAGTTATGGAAAAAATATTTCTTACCCCATGACCTCACTTCTTCAACCGTGGTTGTCCCATTGGCTGCTAGAAACATAAGGAGTCATATACTCGTATAACCTTCAAATCCAAGCGATAGACTCTGCATCTTCACTCAGATCATTCTATGAAATTTGATACTGTGTCAAGTGCAAGTTATCTTCTCGATGAGGGAATGGTATCTCACGGGGAGAGGTTTGATCCATTATCCCCCTAATGTGTATCCCAGAAATCCACTGCCCACTTGAGAAGCCCCTAAATACAGAGTCAAATCATACCACTTTAATTCGCTCCATTGATTTAGTTGTCGATCTGAGTGAGATACAATATAACCATTCAACTTTAATCTGCTTCGTCCATTTGGATATCGATCCGGTGTGATACAATACATTGTGGCCGTAGATTTTAATATCAATCCGAGTGAATAGGGTATGCCATGACTGCATATGAAATGTGTTCCCTCATGGCTCTATTATGAATGCATGGTTTCATGGTTCCATAATGAATGCATGGCATAGACTCTTTTATGGTTCAATTACAGAGGTAAATACATGAACTCTTATATCTCTCATATAATATAATATTCTGCTTTTTCGTCCTGAAAAAAAAAATGAATGCATGGCATAGACAAAGGTGTGAGATGAAATAAGGTAGACCCATGGTATGGATGTAAACAGAATGGTGTAGTTTTTACTGGGGAATGGGGATGTTTGAATCAAGTTTTTAATGGTGGAAATGGATTTAGTGCCATCAAAAACTTCTAAGTGACCTAAAATTATGAATTTTGACAACTTTTACTTAGATTTACAAAAATGACTGCCAGATTTTTTCAAAATATAATCAAAATTTCTATAAATTTCAAGGCAAAAAAACATAATTTTTAAACTACAACTTTTTATAATAATAATAAGGAAGACCACCTTTCGAAGCGAGTTTTCTTAAGTGCGACTTTTTGGGAGCTTTTCACGTGGATTTTTCTGTTTAATTTCTCTAAAATCCGACAGAAATTCATTGAAATCACAAGTTTGATAGGTAACTCGTGCACAATAGAAATGCCCTAGGGGTTTTTCAAGGTGCTGAATCCATATATACACTAAAAAACTAGTTCAAATAACACAAATCAAGATTTCACCACAAATTTAAAAGCTAGATTCCGTCACCAGAAACTCCAAAAATTCACACTAAAAAAATTTCCCTTTCAAAGTCCAAGAAATGGAAAAAAGAACCAGACATCAAATCCCACCATAAAAATGCCAGCCCTGCAGTAAATAGACCTTGAGATATATGAAGAAGAACTTCGTCGGGAGATATACGAAGAAGGACGCTGTAGGAAATAGACCTCGAGATATATGAATAAGAATGTCGCCAATGTAATAAAATTAAATGTATGCCAGTGATACTAAGCATGCCACCTTAATGATCATTAAAGAAAATAGGGCCACCAGCATGGTGTGAATCCCAACTCCACCCCCATAGAATGTAGAATGAGAAGTACCGAGCAAGCCTGGAATTTGATGTCGTGTAGGACGTATTTTGCGTTTCGAGACGTATTTGATGGTGGTTGAAAATTTTTCCACATGAAGTTTGACGTGTCCTATACAGCTGCAGCCCATCATTTCGACGTCTAATTTCAAAATTAAACTGTCAAAAACTATGATACCTATTTTTCATGGGAGTGGGGGCTTGGTACGAGTACACACTTGAATTTAATGCTATTTAAATGCTCTATGCTCCAACCTTTGACTGCCTACTAGCATACTACGAAATAGTAGTAACTCTCTCATCTACCATATGCGAGTACCTCATAGGAGTAAGTCTCTCAACTACCATCGATAGCTCTGCCCAAATGAATGATATGTGTAAATTTGATCCAGATCTACCATTACCATTTTCCACTGGTTTGAACCCAGCGAAGAGGCGGAGATGAATGCAGTTTTAAAGTTTGCTTTGACACCACACTAAACCTAATCTGATGAGATGCACAAATTTCAATCTTAACTATTCGTCACCCAGGTGTCGAGGACTGCTAGCAGGTTCGCTATCATTTTCACGAAAATTTTGACTGTCCAAGCCATTGGCAGCTGAATTAGTGTCAACCATCTATGAACAACCTGCATGAACTTGAAGCTATCTACATGATTGCCCAAAAACATGGAATGGTGGATTTGTTCCATGATCCATCCATTAGAATGGAGGAAGTACAATTACAAGCAAGGAAGAAATAGATAATGGGCATGTTCATGTGTCATCACTAACGTAATACACTTTCATCCTTGCCATGGCCATTACCCGAAGGCTTATTCTTGCAAGTTATTTCCCTAATCTCACATAACCCGAAGGCTTATTCTTGCAAGTTGTTTCCCTAATGTCACATAAGCGAAATCCATGTAGTTTGATTGGCTTAGATGTTTGTTTCTAGACATGCGGCTTTAGTGCTTCCTGGAAAATTGAAGATCCCAGGTTGTAATTTGAGAGTAGGCCTGAATGCTCAACAGGGTTAAGTTATTTTCTAGTAACCCAACTTGCCATTTCAACTAGCTCTGTAAAAAAATTCGATAAGTTTCTCAAGTCAGATGATAACACTAAATTGTTTTCTGAGTAGAGTTTAGTTCGAGTGTTTGATTATTGCGTGAAGAACTTTGTAATGATGTACAAATTATATTACCTCACCAAAATCCTGCCTGATCAGAAATATATAATATAGACTTACAATCACATCTCTACAACAACCTAGAACCTCGGAACATGCTTCAGTGCTGTGAAACAATGTAATAGTTTGAGGTAGTGTTGAGTGAAAGATTTATTTCTTGGTCCTTAACCCTACGGAAATCTTCAACGAAATCACACCCATTTTCTATGAATAGTAGGGATGTATAGGAACACCACTTGAAACATTTGGGTGGTTTTGAGAGAATAGGTTTCTCTCATCCAATGCTTCGCCAAGCCATGTTTATAAGTTTTAAAACCATGGGTGACTTTTTGAAGTCTCGAGTTTGTTAAAAGGTCCACTTGGTTTATTATTTTATTCTCAACTCATTGAAATGATCCCTATAATATAGCTACATGCCACAAAGTGATCCACAACTCTTTAGGTTGCAGTGATTGTATTTAGCATGGTTTTATCTTTGACTGTAATATAATGTTCTGAAAATGAAATCAATACATATATTAGAGAGACTTGTGTTGGGCAAATGAATGTAGACCATGTAAATTAATAACCTTTTTCTGCCTAGTTTTCTTGATATTGTACAAAGTAAAATGAATAATTGTTTGTGTTTATATTTGGATTTGTTGTATCCTTTTTGAGAGAGTATCTTAAGCGTAAGAACAACCTGCAACGTGAACTCAATCACTGAATTGAAATAATTGTGGAATGAAGAGTTTTACCAAACCAGTTGTTTCTTTTAATTTACATATTTCAAAAATGGAAAATGTATGTACAATTTTTCATTATAAATGACTAAGGAGAAAATTATATACACCTCTCCAAGCTACGAAAACTCTGCCAACTCTTTCATAAAAAGGGATTATAATTGGCTTTCTTGATAAAGTTGTAGATTTTCTCACATAAGAACAACGATTAAATACAAAGATTAGCTACCCGAGCAAGGACCCAGTTTCAACAAACTAGTTTTTTTTTTCCATTCAACTACATATTTTTTTCAAACATAAAAAAAAACCTTTGTACAACTGTTGAATAGAAACTTTTTTCAAACATAAAAAAACCTTTGTACAATCGTTGAATATAAACTTTTTTTCAAACATAAAAAACCTTTGTACAATCGTTGAATATAAACTTTGACTTAGAAGGAAGTTGTCATCAACTTTCCAGCTAAAGAAAATTTTGCCAACCTTTCCAAATCATTATTATACTTCAGTAAATGTATAACAAGGAATGGAATGGATGGCAATGAAAATATCGTCAATGCCCTGCCTCATAAACTGTCATGGTTGATTTTGTCAGATTCTCAATGAACATAATGATTCCAATACTAACATAATGGACGTTTGTCTTATTACTAACATAATGGACGTTTGTCTTATTAGAGAAACAGTAGGTTTAGAATCCTTAAATATGAGAAAACTTTGAAATGATTAGAGTCTAAGAATAGTATATATTCATAGTTTAAATATTAGATTGTAGTGATAATAACATATTTCAATGGAAAAAAAAATTGCCATATTGCTTAATCACAATTTGAAAAATAAATAAATAAAAGATTGATTCATTTTGAAATTATTAATCATTAAATTTTATTAAAAAGTTATAATAAATATAAAAAAAATTCAAAATAATAAGTTATAATAAATAAATAATAATAATAATAATAAAATATTTATTTTGTTTTGTTTAATTTAGTGAGATTATTTTATCTTTTTTAATTTATAATATAACTTTTCATAAAAATACAATGTTTTACTAAGTTGCGAGCATGTTAGGAATTTCAAATTAGGGCTAGGGCTCAACCATAGAGTAGTCTATTGAGAGCCCCATAAAATAGGGTTATTTCCACATTCAATCCTAGCAATGAACTATGGTGATTGTAGTTATGGATAGAAATCTTGCCCTTTTGGATACAATACAAAAATTGTGTTGTAAAAAGGGGTTATTTTCACATTCAGTGCTTCATCCATTGGAGCAATGAACTATGGTGATTGTAGTTGTGGGCCCTTTTGGATACAATAACAAATTGTGTTGATAGAATATGAAAAACATAATCTCCATTAGGGTGTGAATGTTTTCATGTAGTATGAGATAGATGAATGTTTTATTCCTAAGCTGATATATTTCTTTTTGTAAAAAAAGAGTTGTTATTATGAGTATCTCAATTTTATGGAGTGGTGGTTGTTGACCTTTAATTCATTCCACTTTAAATTTTGCACCCATCCCTTAGATTTTTCCCTCATATATTGTACTTTTCAATAGTGAACAACAAAAATACACATATTCCCAGTAATTTCTCTCTAGCATGTAGAATTTTGCAAGGCCTTTGTTAAGATGGGAGTAATCTTGTGTCACACAGATGGAATTTTAAGATGGAGTCTTACAATGGTCATTTCCCAAAGAGGCTATAAAAGTGTATTAAGGTATACATGGTGGATAGGGATTAGGTTCCAATCCTTCATCGAATTATTAAGCATCAAGGGAATATAATCTTTTCTTTTTGAGTAAAATATAAATCCAATATTAAGATATGAATAATATCTCGAAAGCCATGTTAATTTAGGGAAAAAACACCATTTTCCAAAGAAGATTAATGAAAGTAGAGATGCAAAAGTAATAGAAAAAAAGATTGTAGATAAAGGGAGATTGATACTTACAATTTTGAATAAAACGTAAAATGAAGAGCATGAAAAAAATAAAAAAAAATTTGAAATTCCAGATCTAGTACTTAGAGAGGTACACAGTGAAAAAACAACATAAAGGAATATATTATGTAAACCAAAACACGAAAACAAACGTCCGCAAAATGAAAGTATGGTGCATCGAGAGATCTACAGGTGGGATAATCTCACTGACTAGCCATCCAATTTAATAAATTAAAATAAATGCATAGCTTGTAGTGAACAAAGTAATAGAATTGTAAATTTATGCCCCTGGTTTTTTATTATATTCAAATTTTACTCTCTTTTGTAAGATGTTTGGTTATCTTTTCTTTGCATAGTAGTTCATTATTAAACTTGAGAATATTATTGAAATATACGTTTAATTTTTAGTAACTTATTGTTAAAATTGATAATATTATTGAGATATACATTTAATTTTTTGATGTACTATTTTTCTATAAAAAAAACTTCATTTATCAAGAGTCTTTAGGTACATTGATATGTACATTTCCTTTTAAGTTGCTATAATGGACAAGTAATTATAATGAAAAAATATATAAGAAAATAAATTATGGAAAAGAAATTATTAATTTGTATCTATATTTGTCTAGATATGTTTTGATTCTAGGTTATAAGTTTGTTTTTTTAAATATATATATATATATATATATATAATATATATATATATAATTTGTAAAGGGTTGAGATATGGATAGCATAAGTTTTGAATCTAAGACTTTCATTTCCGTGAGGTTTCATCATTTTCTACGGCCATTGCCAATTAAACAACCCAAAGTAGAAGAAATTGGTATCAATTTAAATCAAATCAAGAACAATCACATTCCCATAATCTGAAAACAATCAAAAGAATTTCTAATATAAATGCTATAATTTTTAATATTATTATTAGTCTATAATTAATTTATTTTCATTTCCTTCTCCCTTTACAGTTAAATTATAAAATAATTTAAACAATAGAATAATGGTGACAAACTCATCTCGAGATTAAACATAGAATCTTCACATTTTGGCTGATTTTAAATTAGAGGACAACAAAATTTTCTTTTAGATCGTGATTGTGTACAGTTCCCGTCTTTAATCATGCAGTTTACTGGCTGTATTATCTCTGCAAGTGTAATCACTTCTTTACATTTGATGTTGGGGCCAATGAGTGGCAATCATCATTTCAAAATCAACAGGGAAAAACTTTATTTCTGATATAAATCAGCATCACTTCTTTACATTTGATGTTGGGGCCAATGAGTGGCAATCATTATTTCAAAATCAACAGGGAAAACCTATATTGCTGATATAAATCACAATCACTTCTTTACATTTGATGTTGGGGCCAATAAGTGGCAATCATTATTTCAAAATCAACAGGGAAAACCTATATTGCTGATATAAACCACTCATATGCAGCAGACAATCTCATGAATATGTTTTTAAGTATTTACAAGTTCAGTTCATTATCTACATAGATTATCAGGATTTATGTGGATGTTTTTAGATTCCAAGGGACCTGCCTATTAGAATTTTCCTTCTGCACATAATACCTACGGTTACTAGGTGGAAATTAAATTCAATTCTCATATGGAATATTGATATGGTTTCTACATGGTGCTGCTATGCTCCACTGTTTGTTGTTTGCTGCAATTTGTTGAATCCTAGGTCTGACCAGGAAAGAGCTGCCTTTTCTTGCATATATAAAACGATTCAGTCTTAACTGCTGACAACTGATCCATCATTGATTTAAATTCCGAGACATCATTATGGTTCAACTGTGAGCAAGAACCGAATCAAGCAATGACCCAAAATTATGAGGACACATCTGCCACAATAGTTTTTGCTGCAATAGAAACCATTATTTTTCTTAACATGATTATGATGGCACATCAATTATCAGTAGATACAATTTCGGGTGTAAATGCTACTTGTCTTGCTTTATAGACAATGTCAGTGATGTAGCGCAGACTAATGCTCATCTGTTTAGTTCCCTGTTGTTACATGCCATGAAAAGTTTGGTGTTGCTAAGTATCTATACTGAACTGAGTCTTTGTGACCTGGTCTCATTCAAGAAAGTGACATGACCCCAAGAAACACTGAAACGCAGAAAGCTACAACCACCCCGAGAAACCCAACAATAAGATCACATTCCCCCTCCCCCCAATACACTCTAAAGGTGTGCCACGGAAAACACCCTCCCAATGCCACAGCTTGTCCAAGAAAGCAAGCTTTTTATGGCTGCATTACTGGAGCTATGAAATGGAGCTATTGTTCATTGTTCAATCATATTATAGCAACAAACAATAATGAAGTTGAGCAATGATCATCATCATTGATTGAGCTGCATTTCATCAATGAAATTCAAATATAATATTTTAAACCTACAAAAGCAAATGAGAGGAGTGTTTTTTTAAACATCCTTGTGTTAAACAAACAAGGCATGTTACCCAAAAAAATATGTTAATTAGTTTGCTGCTATAACATAAATTTCGGATACAATACAAACATCTCTCTGAAACAAACCATTGTAAACTGGACAATAATTACATCACTTTACAGTGAAAGCTTTCCCCGTTCAAAACTCAGGGTGCCATTCAAGGGAGCAACATGACTTTCAGAGAGACTGAAATATCACTTTATAGTGAAATCAAAGCTTTCCCAGTTCAAAACTCAGAGTGCCATTCAAGGGAGCAACAAGACATTGAGAGAGACTAAATAACCCAGGTTGCAACCATCCACAAATCCAACAAGAAGGATCACATCTCTCATAATGCGTTATTGAGGTGTGCTATTTAAAACACATCCTTAAAGCTGAGCTAGATCTAAAAATGCAAATGTTAACAATCATGTTGCAAGGGATAGTGTTTGGGGTTTGAACATTCTGTGACATCAAAAGATTGTGAAGTTATGTAGTGGCCTCCATTCCTGCCACTAACGCTCATTTGCAAGCCTCTGTGACATGAATATCCATTATGCAACATTCTTTGGCATAAATTAACGTGTAACGCCATAACAAGGGTCAATCCCTTTGCAATGATGGGTCATCTTTGCAGCAATGCTACAAGCTTTTACAAATAGTCTTATCAAGTAGCAAAGTATTTGTCATCATATTCACATTCAATTCAATCTTACTTTTTTCATGATTTAGTTTTTCTTAAATAATGATAAAATTTTGGCCTTAGCAATTCTAATTGATTTATTCTTTCATAAATAATGATAAATTTTTAGTTTATTAAATTTTGAAAATATTTTTTATAGTTGAAAGAATAATTTTACATGTAGACAGATATTTGTCGACGCGTTTCGAACCAACCAGTGTGGTTCATCGTCAAGACAAGTTGAAGAAACAGACCCAGCTTTGCATGCTAAATACTCTGACCAGAGCCTCCAACTACTATCTTGATCAACGACTAATTTTGACTTAGGGACCGCAGTCAAAAAGTCAAATTGTAATTTAATGGAGTTAGTTATCATACCTTCAATTATATAAAAGAAAAACTCACAGAAACCTCAATTCAACTATTAATTCAAATATTTTTTATAATAAAATTTATATTTTTAATTAAATATGTCTAGTTAAAAAATTAACCTTGAAGAGTAAACAACTTTCATGAATTGAGTAATATGGTAATATTATTAATATATTAGTAACATGATAAATTCAAAGGATTATTGATATTAATAAACCATAAAAATAATATGAAAACCAAAAAATTATTAATTAATAATAATCATAATAATATAATATTATAAAACTAAATATCATAAACCAACATTATAATATAATAATGTATATTAATAATATTATAATATTATAATATATAATTATAATAATTCTCATATAACTATATATATAAATATATAAACTAGGTTTATAAATCCAAGGGATAATATTATTAATCTTTCTTTTAATTTTAATCTTAAGGTTAAATAACGTGACAATATTATAGATATTATCAATAACATGATAAACTCAAATGATAATTGATATTATAAATCTAAGTGATTATGAACTCAAGGGATTATTAATATTAAAAACCAAAGGGATAAATATGGTTGATTGTTTATACATTAGCATCTGTTAACTATTGTTGACATGGTTAATGATAGTCAACATGGGCATCATAGTCAACAAAAGTCAACATGGCTACCATGGTGAACCATACTTTCCTTAGGAATCATGGTATATGTATAAATGGCATATAATGAATGACAGTGGTTGCCTATGATTGACCATAGAAGCTTATAGTGGATGGCTAGGGTTAACAATATTAATCATGGGGGTTATAATATTAATCCTAGGGTTTAATATATATTAAAGTTAGGGTTTATAATCAACAATAGTCAACAGGACAACTATGGTGAACCATGCTTATCATGGACATAACAGCCTATCTATATGTGACCCTCAATGAACCATAGTGAACTATATATTGAACCATGTTGACCATGGAGGCATATAGTCGATGATCAGTGTTAATAATAGTCAAACCCAAGGGTTTAATATTATAAACCCATGGTGAACCAATGTGACAAACATTGTCACAAAATAACAATCAATATGATACTCATTGTCGCAATGTTACATTACATTACAATTTATTCAATGTCTCCTCTCAACATTACAAAATTAGGATTTATGAGGGTTTTTAGTATTCGTTTTCATATTGGGTTTATGAAACCCAATATGAAATCCCATGGGTTGCATTGTCACATTAGAGAATGAGGGTTTAATATTATGGTTTATAATGATGGGTTGAATATTAGGGTTTATAATATTGGGTTTAATATTATGGTTATAATATTGAATTTAATGTCAAGGTTTATAATATTGGTTTTATATGGTTAGGGTTTATAGTATCGGGTAGAATATTAGTGCTTAATATTGTGATGTTTAAATGGTGAAAAAACTATTTGATGTCGCATTGTGACAAACATTGTTGCAATGTGACAAGAAATATGAAAAACATTGTTGGAACCTTACATTACATTGCAAATTTTTCAACATCACATTGCACTACAATGACGCTTCATATTGTGATGTTTGCATGGTACATAAATCTATACAACATCACATTATGACAAACATTGCCACGAGATGACAATTAATCTCATTCTCATTGTTGCAATGTTACATTACATTGTAATTTATTCAATGTTGCCTCTCAACATCACAAAATTAGTGTTTATTTATCCCTTGGGTTTATTAATTCCTGTGGATTTAGCAGACCCTTCCAATTCTCCACATGTTTCTAACATTAATCCCATGGGTTTTTAATCCCTAGGGTTTAGAATATTAATGCCTTGGGTTTATTAATCCTTTGGGTTTAAAATATTTGTCCCTGGGGTCTATAATATTGATCCCTTGGGTTTATAATATTAATTCGTTGGGTTTATTAATCTGTTTAGTTTAAAATATTAATCCCTTGAGCTTTTTATCACTAGGGTTTATAATATTGGTCCCTTAGATTTATTAATCTCTTGGTTTTATAATATTAATCTCTTGGGTTTATAATTCTTATTGTGTTTCATATTAGGTTTATGAAACCCAATATGAAATCCTTGGGGTTGCATTGCTACATTAGAAAATTAGGGTTTAATATTATTGTGTTTCATATTAGGTCTATGAAATCCCTTGGGTTGTATTGCCACATTATAAAATTAGGGTTTAGTATTAGGGTTCATAATGTTGGGTTAAATACGCGTTAAATATTATGGTTTATAATATTGGGTTTAATATTATGGTTATAATATTGCGTTTAATGTTAAGGTTTATAATATTGGTTTTATATTGTTATGGTTTATCATATCGGGTATAACAATAGGATTTAATGTTGTGATGTTTAAATTGTGCATAAATATATCTAACGTCATATTGTGACAAACATTATCGCAATGTGACAAGCAATATGACAACCATTATTGGAACCTTACATTACATTACAAAATTTTCAATGTCACATTGCGACACTGCAATAAGGCTTGGTATTGTAGCATTTGCATGGTACACAAATCAGTGCAACGTCACATTGTGATAAACATTGTCCTAAGATGAAAATTAATCTAATACTCATTATCTCAATGTTACATTACATTACAATTTATTCAATGTTGCCTCTCAACATCACAAAATTAGGTTTTATTTATCATCTGGGTTTATAATATTAATCCCTTGGGTTTATTAATTCCCTGGGTTTATAATATTAATTTCTCGGGTTTATAATCCCTAGGGGTTATAATATTAATCCCTTGGGTTTATAGTATTAATCTCAAGGGTTTATAATTTTTTTATTTTTTCTAAGTTAGGTTAATCTATTAATATGTAACAAAAAAATTACAGAGAGGACTAGGCCTTAACAGAGTTTAGCATAGTGTATCAGAGAATAACTTGACTGCCCCAACATTAGGGAAACAAGTCTATAGATACAAAAATACCCAGATGGGATATCGGTCCTTAAGACCAGAAACAACAAAAACCAGAGAAGTTTTGCCATAACAAAAAAGATCCAGACAGATTCCAAAAGAACTAACATAACTAAAAAGACCAAACAAAAGACGCCTGGCAGCCACATCAGATCAATTGAGTTCGTCCGTGATGGGTTCCTCAATGATCGGACACGCCCAGTGATCTGCCTCCTCTGTCGATGCCCTGCTGTGTGGCCCACCCTCCAGATGGACTTCGCCATGGCTGCCAGTAGTCACCTTCGGAGCTAACACTTCATTTATGGTTCCACCTAAGGTGCGCGTGGCACCAGAGCTACCACCCTCAGCGTGCTAACTGCCACCAATGGTCATGCCATGCAGAGCGACATTTCCTTAATCCAGCAATTTCTTTCCTGTGTCTCAGCCATTTTTGCATTTGTGAACCTCCTCTTGCCGCAAGTCAGAAACTTCCGCCTGGGTAGTTGGCTGCTCATTGTCTTCAGTGAACATGATGGTGATTGTAGTAGTAATTACTGGCCTGTTTAGGGTGCTACGGAATCTAAATTGGGTAGAGTGGGGAGCGGAGTGAGGGGGCAAAGGGAAACTAGCAGAGTGAACCTCAAAATCAGTGTGACCTACACTCGGAGACAGAACACGACCCCGACCACTATGAGTATTGGGATAACTTCCCAAACCATCTCTATGGGGGTGATACAGTTCACGAGAAGGAGAGGAGGCAGCAGGCACAATATTTGGCTCAGTTTGAGGGCGGGAACTACCTCCCCGCATCTTGCTTCTTCGACTTCTCATGCAATGTCAAACCATGTCAAAATACCTGGCTAAGTGTTCAGAGGGAGCTATGATGGAGGGATTGAGAAGGGGAGCAAGGACCGGCTGGGCAATGGCTAACTGGTAGAACCTGGAATGGGAATGGTGATGCCCATTACTGAAATCGACACAACAAGCTAACTAGCAGCAACACCCAGTAGTTGTGCGGGAGCTGGGTTCAGTGGCTTGTAGCAGACATTTACAGTGGAGTAGGGGAGAAGGAGACACAATGAGCCGAGGGGAGTCCATGACTAAATAGATAAGGGCTCTTTCTCGATTCGAGCCTACATTAAATGCAGCCTATGGTCTGTCAAGGGATCAGCTCATAGTGGTATGGGATGAGGCGCCATTTGCCAAGTGGCCCGTCCTCTCGCCGCCATTCTTCATATTTTCCATAAATTTCGTTGAATGTCACCCGCAACCGGGTCAAGGGTTTATAATGTTAATCCCTTGGGTTTATAATATTAATCCCCTCGGGTTTATTAATAATATCAATTAATGTGGAATTAGCACACCCTTCCAATTCTCAATCTGTTTCTAATATTAATCCCTTGGGTTTTTAATCCCTAGGGTTTAGAATATTAATGCCTTGGGTTTATTAATCCTTTGGGTTTAAAATATTTATCCCTAGGGTTTATAATACTAATTGTTTTAGTTTATTAATCCCTTGGTTTTATAATATTAATTGGTTCAATTTATTTATTTGTTGGGTTTAAAATATTAAGCCCTTGGGTTTTTATTTCCTTGGGTTTAAAAAAATTAATATGTTGAGCTTTTTATCCCTAGGTTTTATAATATTGATCCCTTGGATTTATTAATACATTGGGTTTAATATTAATATCTTAGGTTTATAAATCCCTATTGTGTTTCATATTAGGTTTATGGAACCCAATATGAAATCCTTTGGGTTGCATTGCCACAATAACAAATTAGGGTATAATATTATTGTGTTTCATATTAGGTTTATGAAACCCAATATGCAATCCCTTGGGTTGCTTTACCACATTAGAAAATTAGGGTTTAATATTAGGGTTTATAATGTCGTGTTAAATATTAGGGTTTATAATATAGGGTTTAATATTATGGTTATAATATTGAGTTTAATGTTAAGGTTTATAATATTGGTTTGATATTGTTAAGGTTTATAATATCTAGTTTAACATTAGGGTTTAATGTTGTGACGTTTTAAATGGTGCATAAATCTATCTGACGTCACATTACGACAAACATTGTAGCAATGTGACAAGCAATATGACAATCATTGTTGGAACCTTACATTACATTGCACTTTTTTCAACGTCACATTGCGATACTACAATAGGAATTCATATTATGACATTTGCATGGTACAAAAATCAATCCAATGTCGCATTGAGATAAACATTGTCACAAGTTGACAATTAATGTTTTACTCAATGTCACAATGTTACATTACATTGAAATTGATTCAATTTCAGCTCTTAACATTACAAAATTAGTGTTTATTTATCTCTTGGGTTTATAATATAAATCCCTTGGGTTTATAATCCCTAGGATTTATAATATGAATCCCTTGGGTTTACCAATCCCTTGGTTTCATAACATTAATCCATTGTGTTTATTAATCCCTTGGGTTTATAATATCAATAATTGCTCAGTTCATTAATTTCTTCGTTTTATAATATTAATCCATTGGGTTTATTAACCCTTTGTGTTTCTAATATTAATCCCTTGAATTTTGAATCCCTTCGGTGTTTAATATGAATAATCCATTGGGTTTATTACATTGACACTACAATAGGGCTTTGTATTGTGATATTTGCATGGTACAAAAATCAATCCAACGTCGTACTACGACAAACATTAATGCAATATTAAAAATAATATGTTACTAAATGTTGTAATGTTACATTACATTTCAATTTATTCAATGTCACCTCTCAACATTGCAAAATTATGGTTTATTTATCCCTTGGGTTTATAATATTAATCTCGTGGATTTATTAATTCCTTGGGTTTATAATATAAATCCATTGGGTTTATAATATTAATCTCTTGGGTTTATAATTCCCTATTGTATTTCATATTAGGTTTAGGAAACCCAATATGAAATCCCTTGGGTTGCATTGTTGCATTAGAAAATCAGGGTTTAATATTAGGGTTTATAATGTTGGGCTAAATATTAGAGTTTATAATATTGAGTTTAATATTATGGTTATAATATTGGGTTTAATGTTAAGGTTTATAATGTTGGTTTTATATTGTTAGGGTTTTTAATACCTAGTATAACATTAGGGTTTTATGTTGTGACGTTTGAATAGTGCATAAATCTATCCAATGTCACATTGTGACAAACATTGTCGAAATGGGACAAGCAATATGAAAATCATTGTTAGAAGTGTTGGGACAATTAATTGATCTAAAATAGAAACTAACTACCACACATCAAATTGTTAGCCCGAGGTTTCGCCTAGCTATATTAAGGTTGTCCACAAAATCTATGCAAGGGGAAGTGTTGCAAGCTAACTAAAGCAGTTACCAAAATAACAACAATAAATGAATCAACTCCTAACTTAAAACACACATTAAAAGATCTAATTTGCAAGCAACTAGTACTTCCCATAAATCACCTAAAAATATTAAATTATAATCACTCTCTAACAAGAATCAGAAAATAAATAGATCTAATGCTAAGCTTCTACCTAAGGACCAATAACCTCAGAATAAGAGAAACAACACTATGAAATTGTATTCTAAGTAATGGAAAGAAACAGATAACATGAAAATATGTTCTACTACTGCAAGAATAACAACGTTATAACAATAACCTTCAAAGAAAAAAAAAAGCAACAACAATTGTAAACTAAATTATTGAAAAACAATCTATATAAACCAATATTACGATTATCAAATAAAACATTCAATTTCAAAAGTAATGTAACATGTAAATAACATCAAATAGTAGAATACAAAACTAATGCTACAACTGAAGACAGATCTTCTTCTAGAAGCGGGCTCAGATCAATGGAATTCGACTATCTTGAAAGAGATATCGGAACAATAAACTAACTTTTGGTAACATAAAATTACATTATATTCAGAACAGAATGACAACACTGAATGAATTTTTTAAATATGTATCAAAGATATTACATTCAAGAAAAGCTTATGTTCGGGACATAAGTCCCCATCTTTATACTACAAGCATAAAATGACAAAAGAAACAAATCTTCTCAACAAAGAGAAATCCTAAGAATCTAAAGATTCTCAGGATGCTTGTTTTCAGTTACAAAAGGGATTAATATTTCCTATATGAAATAACCAAGGTTTCGGTCCCAAACAATCTCGTCTAGATAGAAATTGGCCTCACTGATTTTGATAAAGTTAGCAGAGACATCATTGCATTATCTGATTCTATTGGGAATAGGTCAGGAAACAACACAAAATTCCAACTGTCACAAAGCCCCTATTTTCAATAATGATCCATATGTGAGAAAATAGGTGTTTTTATAATTGAATCAATCTATCAACAAAGCGAAATGATAGAAATAAATTAATTTCTTTGAAATACTATGTTATGCAAATTAATATATCAAAAACATAGGAAAAATATAGGAAAGAAATATTAAAATTAAGAAATGGGACAAGGGAATTATGGTATTTGTGAGGCCTAACATCACCCCCCCCCTGCCTCCCAACTGACTTTTTTGCATGTCTTCATGCAAAGCAGTTAAGAGTAGGCTTCATAGGGCTCTTCTCCTCTAAACCTGAATCCATTCCTGCTTTTGATTTCTTGGAAGGCCACATACTAACCTACTTCTAACAACTCAGAATCAGACTTGTAATAAGACTAAGGGCACCAAATCATTGGACACATGTATCTGCATCCCATCCATTTAACCCCAACTTGCCTTATAATGTTGATATAATCTTTCACTCTAGTCACAGCTTGTTGGAAGTTACACAAGCCAAAGGGCTCCTTGTTTTTTACCTCCCTGGATGTCACTTGCCATCTCATCTTGGCTCCATGGATAACTTCATCCATTATATCCTCCAACTATTCCCATCCCAAGTGCAATACATCATCATGAATGTGACCAAGTGAAGAAAAAACGTTGCTTTTTATACAAAAGCATTATGACACAAAAGTGTGGTGAAGGGATTTTCCGATTCAGCCCCAACCCAAAGGTCGATATTATGCTTCCTTCTCTGAAAAGTATGGTATTCTTTTTCCCACTTAATATGATTTAATGAGAACAATATGAAGGCCTAAAATTGAACTTCCCTAATGAATGGGACAACATTCTCATTCACCTGTTCTTCCACAAAAAAGTTGTGCATGTAAAGCTCACACAAAAGGTATTTGGTTTGCTCATCTTACTTGTGGGAGGCATTGATGAGATCCAACACATTGTTAATTTCATGTGGTTGACCACATTGCATGGCCTTGGATTTGAGCAACAAGTATTTTTCAACTAAGAACAAGGAATAGTTTAGCTGGATACCTGCATGATAAGGCATCATCGTAAATAGAGCAAATTTTATGTCTCTGCTCTATGACTTTATGAATACGCTCTTGTAAATCATGAATTTTATTTTCAGCTTCCCTTAATTTTGCATAGGTTTCATCCTTAGTTGCAGTTAATGCTAGGAACCGTTGAAGTAGATTTTGATATTCTGTCTGAGTTACTACTTCCCTTCGATATGTTATAATGGTTTCCTTGTCTTTTTCCATAGTTTTATTTAATACCCTTATTGTAGCATCCACAATAAATGGGTTATAAGGAGGTACGATATCTATTTATGTTCTCCTCTTAATAGGTAGAGGTGCAGAGTTGATTTGAGTCTCAACTTCTGTAAAAGTAGGAGGATCAACCTAAACTTCCTCTTCAATAATAATTGGCACAACATCAGTTTGGGATCCTGCTTCAACATAAATAGGGAAAAATTAATTTGAGTATCTGCTTAAATGAGCATAGTTTCAATTTGGGTTTCAGCATTCTGGGCTTCTCCCTTCCTATCAACAATTCCTTGTTTCTCTATAATTTTGTTTCCACGAGATTTGCGAAATTGTCTGTTAATATGCAACCATCTTCTCATCTTTTGAACTTTTTTGTGTAGATGGTGATTTTCTCTCCTTAGTACAAGGACTTCATCAAGGAGTTTTCTTTTTACCTTACCCTTCATGGTTTTGGCACTTATGGTTTTTTGGGCAAGGTTTCTAACCAAAATTGTTGAAGGAATAAGGGGAGGAAAAGAAGTTGTCGCTCCTTCAGTAATAGTCCTTTAGACATAGTCGCCCATTAGATAATCAATAGGTAAATTATAAACCTCCATTGAAATTCCACCAACCACGGGTTCTGATAATTTGTCAAAAATATGGTTAGCTTGTAGTCCATCTGAGGGAACAACATCAAATTCTCGGTTCTCGTCAATCAGGTCTACATAAGGAAATTGTGGGACAGTTTTTTCTAGAGAATAAGGTTCCAACATGGTAACGATAGAGTCCACATATTGTTCTTGAGTAATAGCATGTTCAGTCATAAGAGGATTCTAGGATAATAGTGGCCATGGATTCAACAGAAAGAGACATAGTTGGAGAATTAGGCAAGGAATTGTGATTGGAACTAGGAGGATTGTATAAATAATTTGCATACCCTTCCATTATTGTTTCCACTAAATTATCCAATCCTTCTAATACTTGAGCCATTTTTATCCACTGTTCCTCTGGACTTGCATTTGTTTGCTCTGGAATTGATGGATTTTGGGTCAAATTCTCCTCAGGGGTTCTTTGTCATGGTTCTTCCTCACCAGCCAATTATTCAACTAAATATTATGTTTCTGACTGCTTGAGGGGTTTTGAGGAAATTTGTCCCTACTAAATTTCAACTAGTCTCGTTGACCTTCTCCTTTTCTTTGGCAAAGAGGCCAAGAAAGATGTTACCCACTTCTATTATCGATTGAGATTTTGAGGAATTGTATTTCCAGATTGCATGGGTTCCTGTGAAGTAGATCCTATTTTTTGGGTTCCATCTTGATTAGTCTTAGTGTTTCCTTTGTCTTGTCCATTGTCAAGTGAAGGATTTTCAGATGTTCCCGCAATTTCTTTAGGATTTTCTTGTTCACCTCTAGAGTCTCCTAATAATTCACCCAATTTTTTTGAATTTGAATCAAATGCCTTACTACTAATAATTTAATACGTTCATGGTGGCTAACGACTGAGGCTTGGTCCTTAGATTTCCTTAGCCTACCAATAGTTTCATGTAGTAGCGCATGCAAGAAATAGGGAAGGTTTAGAGCTACCTTTTATCTTTGAGATGCCATTATTTAAGATGAAAACCTCACACCACATCATACCTTCCATCACAGGTAATATACCATTAAGTGATGCTTCCTAACTGTCTCTAGAGGTCTGGAAGTGAGCTAAGGTTATAGCATTTTCCCCTTTTTTACCAATTCTTCTCTAGGGTTTGAAAATAGAAGAGCTGCATTCTGAAGTGAGGTGTGCACTTGATACCATTTTTCGCCTTCTAAAGAGAGACTTGTTAATTCTACTATTACTTCCTTGTTCACTTGGATTTTCACATTCCTTACCATTGCAACTGCTTCATTCAGACTCTACATAAATTCAAGTGCAACCTGCTTATCGAATCCTTGCAGATGCTCAAAATATTCTAACCATCCTTCCCAATTCAAAATGTTGTGGGCTTCCTCTAAGGCCAACAACTGAGTTGGTTCATGGAATAATGAATGTCATCCCATATTGGTTGGTCAACAAGGATAAATTTGTAACTAGAAGCAACAGAGTTCAAAAATAACAATGTTGTGTAGGATATGGAATTTCAATGAACATGTAGCTACGTTTTCTCCAGAATTCAATGAACATATCATGCAACGACACCTTCTCGCCCCCCAAATAAAATTTGAGGGCCATCCACAACCATTGATCAATTTGATGAGGTGATAAAATTTGACATAATTATCAAACAAGGCCATATTAATTAAGTACAAGAGGACAACCATAAAAAATAGTAGCAGGAAATTGGAAACATTGGTAACACACCAAACAATGATTAAAATTGATTGTCAATCATAAATCAAATAATTACAAAATCATTGCAATATCTCATAACATTAATATAAAAAGGGAATGAAAGTGTGAGGAAATTTAAAAGGATGGTTGGAAACACGGGCGAAGAAAACAAATATATCGCATGGAGAAAAAGAATAGGAGTCGTTAAAGGAAGATGATAAAAATGATTAGATTCAGAATAGCCTATAGTTTTTGTCCCTAATTTGTAAAATTTATTATTATTAATCCACATTAAAAATTAGTGTTATCACATTATAGGGATATTTTAATGATACTCTATAAAATGCTCTAACAATTCTAACAATTTTCCTTTATCGATTATTGATAGTAGGGAATCAAGCTAGCCAATTTAATTATAGTCTTTAAATTGAATTTAATACCATAGGCATATCTACTGCTGCCAGTAGGCATCCATAGCCTTGAAAGAGTTTCCTTTTAACCCTTTGAGATGCGAGTGTCCCATCTATTAGGAATAAATTCATAGGTTATAAATTTATTTTGATTTTATTAAGTGTCTATTAAAAGCCATTGTTCTGGTGTGGTGACCAGTTGATAGCAATGCCATTCACGGGAACTAATAAAGTGTAGAAGACAACTCGTGATGAGACCTCTTATCCTTCGACCTTAAGACTGAAGGCCATCACCTTGGCTTGGTGATAAAAAATGGTAATGTCACTTCACTAGGTCCTATAACCATGGTAAGTCGGCTTGTGATGAGACCTCCTATCCCTTGTTGACTTTGTATTTTTAGTTTTTTTATGATTCCTTTTTTTTTTTGTGATTCACGGACACCCTAGTCAATGGCTGGGGCTACGTCCACAGAAAAATCTGGGCTGATCAACCCTGAAGGGAATCCATCCCCGCAACTCACTCGCTAGGCCTAACCCCAAGGGCTTCGAGGAGAATGGACCCTGTGACCTCCCGATTTGCGAGGCATTGATTTTGACCAACTGAGCTAACCCTTGGGGCTAGTTTTTCTATGATTCTTGTTAACCATAAAAGATTACTTAATAGATGGGGTGGGATGTTGACTCCTTAAGAGTCGGGGATGGCATAATTGTTTTATAATAAATACCTTTTTGGTTGGATAATCTTGTCCCCAAAGATTAATTTCTTCAAAATAATTGCAGACTTGTTTGAAAAATTGGAGTAAGAGATGGTTCCATAGGTACTAATGGATGAAATGTGTAATAAGCATTTTTATGTATTTCTTACAAAATCAAGGAATTAAGGATTTTAGGAAAGTTCATGAATCTGTAGAACAAAATCATCTTTTTAGAAAATATTCTCCTTTGGAAAGCAAATTCTCATGTGATAAGTATAAAATAACTTTCGTGATCCAACCATCTTATTAAAAAGGGATCCAAGTGTTCCTTGTCCAGAAAACAAACAAAAGTATGCGCAAACAAATCATGAAAAATACCACATGTAAGGAAACAATATTCAGTTCTAAAGAAACTGAAGTTGTGACCAAGGAAACAATAATTGTGATAACGATGTTGTGGCTAAGGGAACAATAACTGTGATCAAGGAAACAAAAATTGTGATAATGATGTTGTGACTAAGGGAACACCAACTGTGATAAAGGAAACAACAAATGTGAAAACAAAGTTGTGACTAAGGAAACAACAACTGTGATAAAGGAAACAACAACTATGATAACGATGTTGTGACTAAGGAAACAACAACTGTGATAAAGGAAAAAAAATTATAACTTAGACACAACAGTTTACAATAATCATTAGAGTAGCAGTGTTTTTGTAGGAAGATATATGTGATACTTCCCTTAAACAAAAGAAAATAAACACACCAAATAAAGGAAGACTATTTACATTATGTACATAACAATAATAGGTTTTCAAAAGAAAAAAAATTACCTGGTTGTGGCCATGGGGATATTCCCCTATTCAACTACAGGCTACAAATTTGCATCATTATGAATTTCATGTAGAAAATACTCTCGTGTAAGTGATTGGTGATACATGCAAATTCGATGACCATTGGCAAGGAAAGAGATGTCAGAATCGTCGATCGTAAGAAGGCTTATTGTCCCATTATCGTAGACTTCACTAATTTCATAAGGGCCCAACCATCTCACTTGGAGCTTACCTGGGAAGCCCTAGAATCTAGAATCATATAGCAGCGCCCAATCCCCTTTTTGAAATGTCTTATTTTTAATCAAACGGTCGTTCCACTTAGCCCTTACAATTGCTACTGCCTCCTCCATTTTGTTAGATAGTCTATGCAAACTAATATGTATGATTTTTGGTTTGAAGGCAGAATAATAGGACATACAAAATCCATTTCCCATCTCTGAAATTGTTCATGTACTAGCTATGGTTGGAGAGGCCTTTTGTCAGCCTAAATGGGATGACCCATCGGTTGACAGCTATCACAACTCTGAACATATTTCTTAGCATATTTAAATATCGTTGGACAAAAATAGCCCATATGTAATACCTTGTGCCAAGTTCTGTGATTGACAGAATGTCCCCCATAGGGTTCATTGTGGTAGGCCTTAAGGATATCTTAAATTTCATCCTCCCTAATGTATCTACAAACTTGGAGATATGCTCCCGTATGGAAGAGGTAACCATCTGTCCATGAGAATCAAGCACTACATTGAATAATGTGCTTCTTTTCTCATGGTGAGATATCTGGTAGTAGTTTTCCAATCACTAGATAATTTGTAACATCAACATACTATGATTGTTTAACAGTCACAAAAAATAGGTGTTCATCTGGGAATTGATCTTCCACTAGTGAATAATCGATTGTAGGTGGCATTCTTGACAGGAAATCTACAACGTGGTTCTCCTTCCCTCGCCGGTCCTTTATAGTGATATCAAATTCTTGCAACAACAGTAACCAATGGGTTACTCTACCATTAGCAACAAATTTATTAGTTAAATATTGAATAGAATAGTTATCACCATATAAGAAAACTAGATAGACTGTTATATAATGTTGGAATTTGTTTATAGCATAGACAACAACCAAAATTCTTTCTCTATTATAGCATAATTTAATTATGCAGGTATTATATTTTTTTTAATATAATAAATTGTATAGGGTTTCTTATCCTCTTCCTGTCCCAGAACTGCCCTTATCGTTGTTTCGGACGTGTCTGAGGATATGTGGAATGATGGGCTCCAATTTGGTCCCCTCAGCACAAGGGTTCTTGAAACCAATTTCTTCATCTCTACAAAAGCAATATTGCACTTGCCAATCCACTCAAATTCCACATGCCCAGTTAATGCATACAATGGTGCTACAATTTTTTAAAAATGTGTTATAAAACAACAATAATACCCAACATAACCAAGGAAACTATGCACCTCTGTTGGTGTTTTTGGAATAGGGAGTTTAAGAATTACCTCGATTTTAGCTGGATCCACTTGAATACTTGCAACATAAATGAAATGTCCCAAGTCCACACTTTATGTCATCAACATATGGCATTTCTCATTGTTGAGGCATAGTCTAGTGGCTATACATCATGCAAGAACCTTTTCCAAGTTGTCCAAAGCTTCATCAAATTCATTACCGTAAGGAGTAAAATCATCAATATACTATTCAAGTCCATCATTGATTAAATAAAAAAATATACTCAAAATTTCCCTATGAAAAGTGGTTGGTGCATTGCACAATCTAAATGATACAACTCTATATGCTAACATTCCCCATGGATAGGTGAACGTAATTTTATCCTAATCCGAATTTGATTATATCCACTAAACCCATATACGAAAGCAAAGTATTTCTTCCCAGCGAGTGCATAAAGGAATTGGTCTACAAATGAGAGGGAAATGATATTTCTGTGTGGCCTTGTTTAGTTCTCTATAATCTACACAAATCCTCCATTTCCCATTATTTTTAGGGACAACCGCCAACGGTGAAAGCCACTAGTTGTCAGATATAGGGTATATAAAATTGACATCGAGTAGTTTTTGTAGTTCTTGCTTCACTATGTCCTTAAGATGTGGATTCAATCTCCTTTGTAGTTGACGAATTGCTCGGGTGTCTTTTTCAATGTAAATGTGATGTGTACACAGTTGTGGATCAATACCTTTAATGTCTACATAGTCCTAGGAAAAAGCTTGTTTATATTTTTGAAGAACTGGATCAATTTCTCACGCTGGAGATCATTAAGGCTGGCATGAATGTTCAATGTTTTTCCTAGTTCAATCTCAATAGGAATGTTGTCATGGACTGTGGTTGTAGGTATATGATCATTATTTAATTCCTCCAATGGATCACCCTGGGATTCGTTATTGAGTACTTCTTTTAGCATCTGATATGTGGGATAGGCTACAGTAGAAGGTTAGCTAATGAAACTCTGTTTGTCTCTTAAAGATAAGAGCTTTTTAATGGTAAGGGGAGACTATAGCCTACTTCTTCGTACTTGGGAGGCAGCCGCTTAAGATTATCAGATAACATGTTGGCTTTAGCAGGTGGATATATGATGAGGTTCTTAATGGCAGTTCATTTAGCAATAATCATGCTTCTAGTCTGACACCCAATGTATGCGTCTGCAATGGCAAGCCATGGTTTACCTAGTATAAGAGGATGTCCTTCCAACTTGTTTATTGGATTAAGAACCAAAAAATCTATTGGGTATTCCTAGGAGTCCACAAAGACAATAATGTCATCCAGAGTTCCTTCTGGTTTTACAATTGATGTTGGCTAGCTCCAACATGGTTGGGGTTGGTTTTAACATGGTTATTAATTAATATTATTAATTATTATGATAATTAATTAATTAATAATAATTAATTATATTTAATAATAATTATAATATAATAATAATAATGTTTTATAATACTATTAATATTATTATGTATTTATCAATATTGATATTGATATTAGTAATAAATCTATATTATTAATGCCTATTAGTGTCTTTCAACCATATTCACTAATGTGGTTGTGCGTAAGTGTATTTGAACCACATTACTAATATGGTTGTGCATGTGACCGATATATGCTTATTGACATATATCGGCCACATTTATTGATATATTTGTGCTAGTATTACTATTTATATCATTTACTTTTTAAGACTGTTGTTATTTGAAATAAAATAATAAAACATATTTTTTGACAAGTAAAAAATAGTTTTTTAAATATGTATATTATTTAGACAAACATTTAAGCTGATATTTTAAATTTATTTTGGATTTTTAATATGTATTATGTCTGCAACCACTAAATATAAGTAGCTAAATTACTAATTTCACTTATTATCCACACAAATAACCTTCATGTTAAAATCGGATATTAAAAAACATTTAGGTTATGATGGGATATAAAGGTATAAACAATTATTTAAAAATAGTATTATTTGAGTTAATTGTCATAACAATAGGTACACAATTTCCATATAGTATATTGGGATACAATAAATTTCAAGTGGACTTATAATTGCCTTTTATGTTGATGGGAAATTTTGAAATATTTAAAAATAATTACTTTTAATTATATCTATTAAATTACCCAAAGTATTCCAAAATCTATCTTCATTAACATCTCACCAATTAATCTTTCGGAATTCATTAATAAGTCAAATTGTTTAAATCGAATCAAACTCAAATTGTTTATGTTTATGTATGTATAAATATATGATGATGCTTGATTTTTGAAATTGATTTTATATTGAAAAAGTTTTGTTTTTGTTTTTAATGTAATTTTTATTTATTATTAGCCCTTGCTTTCGGCAATGCAGGGACTCTAGCGATCGATACGGCGTTGACCAAGCATTAATCGGTCCTTTGACCAAAAAAATTTGTGCGTTATCAAAATTTAACCAAAGTCTCTGGTTGCAATTTCCCTTCACGCAAATTTTATCCTAAGTTTTGATTTGAGACTCTTATTGGAACCTTCACGTGTCTCGAGGTAATATTATATGGCTAACAAAATTTTATCCAACGTTTAAAAATGGCTAACAAACTTTTATCCAAACTTTCAAAAAAGATAAAAGTTTAAAAAAACTCATACATCCACTTCCATTCATACGTCTCCCAAATTGATGCTCCGTTATACTTTCCACTTGACACTAACACTTGCCACACGCCACACAGCTTGCTTACACCTGCCACATGCCACACAGCTTGCTTACACCTGCCAAACATGCTCGTCCATCTTAAACTTGAGCATAGGTTTACAGTGTTGGACAACCTCCTTAGCTTTGAAGAAGAGGCGCAACTGAATAGTAACTGAATAGTAGTCTTACCCTAACGTGACAGAAGCGAAGGAAGAATCTGCCTCTTCAACCACTGGCCCTGACCCTCTTGTTGCAAGTGCTGCAAGTACAGTACATAGGGAAAGGTATTTTCAAATTCCAAGTATTTTCAAATTCCAAATTTGAGCAATTATTCAATCTATGGTAAAATAGTTACAGTAAAAATAGAAAAAAACAAGAATACAAACCTTGTTTGTGTTATTAAGTTCCTATATGTCACTTCGAATATCTAGTTTTGTTGTGCGTGAACCTTTCTTTAAAAGTTATTTGAAGCAATTATTCAATCTATGGTAAAATAGTTACAATAAAAATAGAAAAAAAACAAGAATACAAACCTTGTTTGTGTTATTAAGTTCCTATATGTCACTTCGAATATCTAGTTTTGTTGTGCCTGAACCTTTCTTTAAAAGTTATTTGAGCAATTATTCCAAATTTGAGCAATTATTCAATCTATGGTAAAATAGTTACAGTAAAAATAGAAAAAAACAAGAATACAAACCTTGTTTGTGTTATTAAGTTCCTATATGTCACTTCGAATATCTAGTTTTGTTGTGCCTGAACCTTTCTTTAAAAGTTATTTGAAGGCAAGGACAAGAAATTAAAAAGAGAAAGAACATCCATTACATTTAAAACAGTGTAAATAAATTAGAGAGTCGTAACATTCATAAAATTCAGAGCACCGTAATCTTTCTTTAAAATTTATTTTAGGGCAAAGATCAAAAGTTTAAAGCAAAAAAAAAGATAGTAGCATTTAAAACAGTGTATATAAATTAGAGTGTTGTTAACTTTATAAAATTCAGAGCACCATAAACTTTCTTTAAAGCTTCCTGAAAAGACCATCATTTGCATTTAAAAGTGTACTCTCTACATTATGGCGTTTTTAATGTCCGCAATAATTTTTTTGGAAATTTGGCTACAGTGTGAATTTTTGTTTTTTCATATATATATATATAAAGTTTACTAAAAAAATTCTCTATATTTCACTCATAGAATTATCAATCAAAACAATGAAAACAAATACGTGGGAGATTTTACCTTGAAGCAAAACTATTATTTTACCCTGAAGCAAAACCCTAATAGTTTGACCCTGCTTGCAAAGGAAGAACGTCTACGCACTGTAACCTGTTAACAACCAAATGCAAGGTGGATTAGAATCCCAAACACAAAAAATGAGAAGCAAATCACAACAATAATAACACAATAAACATAAAATGTGCGGCTTCACTTGAGCGATAGTCTCCTGACAACCAACAATAGCCAACAATGGTGAACATTGGAAGGGTTACAAACCTTCCATCACCGAGAGTATACTCAAAGAGGAATCTTACTAAAACATATAGTGCAAATGAAGTGCAGAAGGCAAGGTTGGATCGAGTGGTGGTTACCAGAAAGGAACGCCTACATTACCCTATGTATATTTTACACAGGCAAACACATGTAATGTATGAGGCGAGTCTAGAGAGCATGATAATGCTACACACAAGCACATGGCTTGCATGCAATGTGCATGGTGTTTACACATATTATAACATGAATTACTTTGCTATTTTAATTATATTTTTATTATTTTACTAATTTAATTATATTTTTATTACTGGCCGTGATTACCGTCTATTCCATTGTATATTTGGGTTTTTAATTAATGCGATCTAGTTTTTGAAACAAAAATTGATTGTAATGTAATAATTTACCCGACGTCTTTCTCTTGCTTCCAGAGAGAGGCAATAGGCTGTAATTCTCGGTTAAATCTGATGCAAAGTTGTTCTCACTGTAAATTTTGGATTTCCAAAGCTCTCGGCTATTTTTTACCCACATTCAACCCCAAATTTCCATTTGCTGGAGACTGATACGCTCTTAGCCTAGCTCGCAATGTCCAACAGTAACAACACTAGAGCAAATACATCGACGCAAAGCCATTCGAATGGATCACCACGAAAGTCTTCCATTATTTCTCAAAATACTCAAAATACTTCCTTATGGCCTCAAGATTTAATACCTTCAAGAGAAAATACATCGACGCAAAGCCATTCGAATGGATCACCACTAAAGTCTTCCATTATTTCTCAAAATACTCAAAATACTTCCTTGTGGCCTCAAGATTTAATACCTTCAAACTTGTATATATATTCAGTCGATAATTCAGCGTGCTACCATATATATACAGTACCATAAATATGCATATCTATTATTTTCAGACCTCTGCGGCTATGAGCTGTAAGAACGCCTTCAGAGGAGTTTTCAAACACCCTAGTATACCGTACATTGAACCTCAGCCTCGCCTCTTTTTCTTCTATATCTAGAGAGAATTCATTAGTTTTCTCCGTTGCCTGATATAGATAGAACCGAACAGATTTGAACAAGTTGCCATGAAAACAATTGTAACCATTTAATTTTTTAATACATTCCAAGATTTTATCTCGTTTTGATTTTAAATTTATTTTCTTTAAATTTTAAGTTTTCAAATACTTTATTTTTTTTAACCATAAATCTGTTATCATAATACTTTACCTTTTCGCTAATAAGAAAGGAGGTATTTTTAAAATTTTACACCAAATATGTAAGAGCTCTTCCTTATATTTATCTATGCCTTGCAATAAAGATACAATTTAATAAATTTACCCATTGTGTAATTTAACTTAGTTATATTTGGAATATTTTAACCTACTTTTGAAGTAATTTTGTTCAAAACCTAGTAAGGAATTTTATTTTTGATAAAAAAAAAGGAAAATTTAAAAATTTAAGTAAAATTATTTAAATTAAAATAATGAAAGTACTTTTAAAATAAATTAATATGCTAAACTTAAATAATTGAAAGCAACTTAGTTTTAATATATTTTAATTAATGCAAATAATAATTAAGAAAAAATTTACATTATACAAATAAAATAACTAAAAAATGTTGTATTTTTGGGACAAGTTTTTGCTTGGACTCATTACTTTTATTTTCTACCAAATGATTTGTATACTTTGCATACATGAATATGAAATTAAACCCAAAAAAAAATAAAAACAGTTATTTTCAAAACCATCCCAAATCACTCAAAAGCCACTGTTTTAATTTCGTTAAGTCAAAAATATATGACTCGAGTTGTTAACTCGGCGTAATCAGACCCTAACTGACACACTCCATCAGTTAATGACTTCAACTCATTAACCGAAAGAATCGAAAGACCCTGACACTATATCTCAAATCTTTCCGGGGCTGGTTGCCCTTATTTATCAATCATTGTTTGTATAAGTTTTGACTTTAATTTGGTATATAAAGCATGTTTACTATGCTTATTTTAGAGAGGAAGGGAATCCATCAATGGTTATCTAAAAATGTGTAAATGGAAAATACAAACTGCTTTATCTCTTCAAAGCAGAACTGTCCAAGTTAGTGCCATCTATTGTCTTCAATCTCAAAAAAGTTGAGTCATCCAATAGGTTAAATACATCAAAAGCTTCAAAATTTTAAATTTGTTTTAAATTTTACTTATACCAAGGAAAAAAATCTGTATCATAATATATTTTAATTAAAATTTAAAATATTTTAATTAAAATTTAAATATTTTACAAAGCTCGTCTAGTCTAAGTCTAACTCCTTTGATTATTAGTCCAATATAAAGCCAAAAGATATATCCATTTTATTCATGGCAGATGTATAAGAAAGTTATACCCATGTGATTCATGGCAGACGTGGGAGAAAGTATGGTGGGTTCATTCGATTATTAGTCCAATATAAAGCCAAAATGTATACTCATTTGATTCCTGACCAAAGAATGGTTTATTCATTTGATTATTCATTCAATATAAAACCAAAATATATACCCATTTGATTCCTGAAAAACATATAAGAAAGCATGGTTAGTTCATTGGATAACATTTATTCCTGGAAAACGTATAAGAAAGCATGGTTAGTTCATTGGATAACATTTAAGTAATTCAAAATTATAATTACACCTCAGAAGAAAGAAAAGATGAGCCTCCCAAGGCTACTATCTAATTCTCAAAATAACAATTTAAGAAAGTAGATGTGCCCACTTGGTCTTTGGTTGCATAAAATATATACCCATTTGATTCCTGAAAAACATATAAGAAAGCATGGTTACTTCATTGGATAACATTTATTCCTGGAAAACGTATAAGAAAGCATGGTTAGTTCATTGGATAACATTTAAGTAATTCAAAATTATAATTACACCTCAGAAGAAAGAAAAGATGAGCCTCCCAAGGCTACTATCTAATTCTCAAAATAACAATTTAGGAAAGTAGATGTGCCCACTTGGTCTTTGGTTGCATATTGCAAGTCGCTACTTGATTCTCAGCTTCTCAAAATCATCATCTACAAAAGGGGATATACCCATTTGATTCATAGCAGATTTATAAGAAAGCAAGTTTGGTTCATTGGCTGAAGTTTAGGTAATAGATAATCATATTTGCATCCCAAAATAAGAAAGAAAATCAGCATTCATCTATAAGCCATAAGAAAGGGCTACTCAAAAGCATCAAACCTTTCTGAAGCTACCTCTAATCTTAGCTTTGTCTCTGCAGGTGAACCCCAAAAATACTGCATTTCATGCGGGATACTGATTCGAGTATAAGAGATATAGCCTCTACTAGAACAGGTCTCCACATATCTGCATTTTGTTCTATCAATACATATTGATAGAACAAAATGACAAAATGGTATTCAAGACAGCATCTTGAGATTCCTACATTCAAATCCATATTCAGAAAGAATCAATTCGATGTCAATATAAATCAATAGAAGAAAATGAACCATTTTTAAAGATGAAATTGATACACCTCCTAATGTAAGACAAATTTCTAAACCTCACAGACGTTCAATGTCCACAATCAACCTGCAAAATGAAGTCAACTCCTGGAGCTTCGTAGAGTAACTTGATGGCATAAGTTGATATGTATGAATGAATTTAAAAGAAATGATGCAATAGTCCCAATAATATTGTTCCACCAGGTTTATTAGAGTCCCAAAAAAATTTCCAAACTACCACCACTATCCTTCAGAATACCCTTACCTAGGACTCTCCAGGAATATTATAGGTCAATCAATATGGTTTGGTATGCCTTAGTAGATAAAATTCAGTCTTCTCCACATAACATTAAAGATACTGTGTCGGAGATGCAAAGTCTTGTACTCAATTTGTTCATTTTAACCAAACTGCAATACCAGATTATAAGTGCTTGATGGAAATAAACCAAATATCAATTCTCCAGTCCTAAACTTCTTTCCAAGGTAAAATTTGAGAACAGAAGAACTTTAAAGTCTATACTGCCAAAGCTAAGTACCAGGCGGTGAATGCACATGGCTACAGATACCAAACAGAAGTCAAATTTACAATAGCACTTCCAATGTGGACATCAATAGATTAACGCTTCATCCCGATATCTTGTTAACCGAATATTTCCTTTCTGATATGTCTGAATTTAAAAACTGCAAGACCAGATTATAAGTACTTGATGGAAATAAACCAAATATCAATTCTCCAGTCCTAAACTTCTTTCCAAGGTAAAATTTGAGAACAGAAGAACTTTAAAGTTTATACTGCCAAAGCTAAGTACTAGGCGGTGAATGCACATGGCTACAGATACCCAACCGAAGTCAAATTTACAATAGCACTTGTAATGTGGATATCAATAGATTAATGCTTCATCCCAATATCTTGTTAACCGAATATTTCCTTTATGATATGTCTAAATTTAAAACACGTGTTTACTCTAATCCATGCATGTTCCCTACTAAGGCTATTCATTTTAGGGGGAAACCAAGGGAAACCAATTTTTTTTAGGTGGATTAGAATCCCAAACACAGAAAATGGGAAGCAAATCACAGCAATAATAACACAATAGACATAGACATAAAATGTGTCGCCGCTCACCGCAGTCGTCTTGTCAAGTTTATCATTCACCATGGACCGCACACTTGGAATTGGTCAAACAAATATGGAAGTGTAATTCATAGAAGTGTAATTCAGGCACGCGGGTCCGTTCAAATCGTGTTGGGATGTATTTCACTGTCACTTATGCGGATTGTGGCGAGTTTCTCAACCCCGACAGGGACTACTGCCACGCCAGTGGCTTCCTTATTAATGAAAGTTATGATTTTTTTTATTTGAAGAAGAAGAAAAAAAAGTATTTACTTTAATAATTGTATATTTTGTTTTTCTTTTCTACATATTGCTAGGAATTTGTTGATTATATATTTGACTTATATAGTCTATTTAATCAGAGTATCATTAAAAAAAATTGAATGTTGAATCTATTAATATATTCAAAAAATACAATTTAAACATTGAAAAATTACAATTTGCATTTTAATATTAAAAAAATAAAAAATGCAAAAGAATACCTCTTATAAAATACAAATTTTATTTTTTTGGTTTACAAATCGGTTAAATTAATGTAATTTATTTTTTCATAATAATCAACTTTGACAATAATTATGTTTGTGAAATTCATTATATTATATTTGTTAAATGGATGTAATTTGATTTGTTTTCCAAAAACTATTAATAATTATATTAGTTAAAGTTTTATGGTCTGTAAAATCAATTTAATAAAATATAGTTTTAACACTTAATTTTTGCTTTAAAAATTTTGTTTAAATGGGTGAGAGTAAAATCAATTTAATAAAATATTATTAAAAAAAAAAAAAAAAAATGTTTTTATAATTTTGTTTAAATTGGGTTAGGGTTGATATATTTTGTATTGTTTTTTTTGGCTAGGTTATTTGTGTTATGAGATTATTGGCATGCTAATTTGTGTTTTAAGTAGTCATGACCTAGGGGCGTCTAAGCTACCGAAATCACTTGGAAATCGCACCCAACCTGGGCCACAACCCTCATGAATTTTTTCCACAAAATTTCGAATGTGTGACTTTTTCACCATGAAGTGCCTTAGCAAAACGCCATGTCACCGTCTACTCTATGCCCAGTGGGTGAAATTTAAATATATATATGTGTGTGTGTGTGTGTGTGTGTGTGTGTGTGTGTGTGTGTAAAGTTTTTTATAAGTTTATAAAAAATTTAAAAATAATTATCAAATAAAAATGAAAATTGCGCTGAAAAGCGCTCTACAAATCAGTATGAGGGAGATGTTGTAGTGTTTGTTAATGAGTGTAAACATTTGAGGGATATGTTGTAGTGGTTGTAACTGAGTGTAAACATTTAAATGTAGGCTCAATTAGGAAAATTATAAAAGTAAAAGGTAATAAAAATAATGCATTGAATCAATTTCATTATGGTGATATGAAAAACAATGATAATTGAAGCCACGTCAACTCCTTTGCTCTGGAAAGTCAAATCTCGTTCATTGGAGGTTGTGGGATTGAATGCATCCATATGACATTAACAAATCCTTTTTCCACACTCTTGGAGGTAGTGGCAAATGCATGATTTGGACCCTTTCGATACCATAAGTGCAAGGCTTCACTGCTTTTGGGCCGCAACTCTTGAATATGTGTCCCCTATGGAACACCATGAGATGGAGTGGCTTCATCTTTCAAGATGTTGTTCAGATCTACCCTTGCTTATAAGCTCCTCATGGTTTCCTTTCAACTGCATAGTTCGGTCACAAAGTTGAACTATATGGCCTCTTGTGCTGATGTGGTGGTGGTCATCATGGCTAACCCTAGCCCCATTGTTGTTACTTTCGATCCAGTCTATGGTGATGTGCTTGTTGCCACCATCGCGACCCATCCTTAATCTCCTACTAGCACCTTCAAAATGACCTATGTCACTGGTCTTATAGATATACACGGTTATGGAAAACGAAATGTTCTTGGAGGGTTTGATTTCAATCTCCTTTATGACTTTGTTAATAGATTCATAATTTTCTAGGGCATTAGCTTGTTTTCAAAGGAGAATCTAAAGAAACTTGCCCAACTTCAAGATCTCTCTAATAAAAGAAAACTTGATCTGCTACATAATATATCATGCATCCCATATGAGGTTCTTACCCTAGATTTGGTGTCTTTTCCTGTCTTTTTTATACCATTCTCGGGGGGTTCCTTATGTATGTTGGTCAAATCCTCAGATCCCATTTCTTCACTCGCCACCAAAATTGAGGATCAACCGTGAATCTCCTAAGGTAATTTCCAACAAAGTTAACAACTTAACGGGATTTGTATCAAGTTCTCAATTTTTCAGACGTTGAAAAAATTCATCCGATTTATAAATGTGTTGATTCAAAATACACCTTTTTTTGGAGCATATTTTTGACACTTTAAATTTTCTTATGTACCAAGTATGCACAATTTTTTTAAATAATAGTGATTTTCATGCCAATTTTGAAAAGTATTTGATGCAGCATCAACTCCTTTTTTTGGACTTATTTTTGACACTTTAAATTTTTTGATATATTAAGAATAGATAAAAAAAAATTAAATACTGGCGATTTTCATGCAGATTTTGAAAAGTGTTGATGCAACATCAACCTTTTTTGTTCGAGGGCATATTTTTGACACTTAAATTTTTTTTTTATGTCATAAGTATGCATATTTTATTTCATTGTTGGTTATTTAACCATTTTTCAAGTTGTCTTTTTCTTCTTTGTTTTCTTCTTGAGATGTATATTTTTTAAGTATTTTTCAAGTTTGTGTTATTTATTTCTCTTGGAAATGTTTTTTTGTAATGAAAATTTCAATTTTTTCAAGTTTAAAAAAAATTAAAAAAAAATTAATATAATTAATAATTTAAAATTTAATAAAAATATTTTGAGTTAGATTTTATAGATTTTTTTTATTGTTATTTATTTCTCTGTACACATAAAATAATTGCCACTCAAAAATTAATCATTTTGAATAGTGACAAAAATATAATAATATATTATATATAATATATATTATATATATAATATATATATATATAATATATATATATATATATATTATATATAGTATATATATTATATATATATATTATACATACTTTCGTAAAAATTATATGTACTAAAGGATCCTTTATGGAAATTAAATCAGGAAATTTAAAATGACATTTTATTTCCAAAAATTATAATATTTGAATATTTTTTTAAATATTGATTCATATAAATTTTAAGTAAGAATAAATATAAATAATAGTAAAAAAGTTTTAAAAATTAAAAACAATTTTAACCAAAAAAAAGAAGAAGATGAAACTAAAAAAAACTAAATGGAAAATTTTTTCGTGTTTTTTCACAAAGATTTTAGTTTTTAATGCTATTGTTTAAAAACAATGAAATTTTAACCCAACAAAAAGTCTTGATGTGACATCCAGTTGCATCAACATTTTTTGTTTCAGGGTGTTTTTTCATGTTTTTTGTGTAAAAAAAATTTGGTTTTTACTTCCTTTTTTAATATATGTTGAAAATTTACAAAAAAAAAAAAGCAACAACAACAACAACATCAACACTTTTTATTTTCAGAATATTTTTTCATGTTTTTTTGGGGGGTTTTTGGCTAGAGTTCTTGTTTTGAGGTTATAATTCTCATTAAGTTGGTAACATTGTTTCTCGACTCTTATATGGAAAAAGACAAATTCAGGACCTAAAATCCCTTAGAGAGTATGGTATACCCAAGGATGCCTCTATTAATTTAGTCTTGAGATTGAGAGGTGGAGCCAAAGGATGGGGTGTGCCTTCCTCCTCCCAACCCAAGTCTTTTAAGGAGACCCTAAAGCCATGACATTCACCTTCGAACCCCAAAGATCTCTCAGGGCCAACTTTTTTTGTGGATCAGGCAACATACACTTCATCTCTTAAAGTGAAAAACATTATAACAAACTTCATGACTGCAAATTATGAACAATAGGTGATTATTTGTCATTTTAATGAATTTCACCCTCATCATCTTCTCTTCGAGAATTGGTACACCAGAACTAGTCTCAGAATACATAACTACATTTTTGTTCAAAAGGATTCTTTGGGTGCTTTTCATAATTTTAGAGCACTAATAGAAGGTGATTTACCAGGGGCCATGGTTTTTGGGCCATTATGGTCTCTCATTTCAACCATGGTTTCCTAATTTTAATCTTCTTTCCACGACAAACCCAACTCCAGTCTAGGCAAGGATTCCTAATTTTCCCATCCATTTGACACACCCTAATATCTTAGCATATGTGGGATATTTAATAGACTACTTCACCACAATAGACATTGAAAGACTTTCCAAAAGAATTATCACATTTGTTCGCATATGTGTCGAAGTGTACCTCAGTAAACAGTTGTTGGATAAAATCTTTGTCAAGTGGAGGGGTAGGGTTTATTTGCAACCATTAGACTATGAAAATGCTACTTTATGTTGCTGGACTTGTCAAAAACCCAATCATCTTCAAAATGCACGCTCCTTTTCGCAAGGGTCCTTTTTCCCCTAGGATTCGAAGAAAAAGAGTCATGGATGGCAAGATCCAAAAGGAACAAAAAGGGTCCAAGCACACTTTGGCTCAAAAGCAAGACATTTTACAGGAATAGAAGACATCTACTACTAAATCAACTCCTTTAGATTCAACTCAGCCTCATGTGGAACCATCTCATCCCTCGGTAGAGGAGGCCCATCCTTAAAATGAAAATGAAAGAGACTCAACCATAATTGTGGCTTCAACATTGAGAGGGCAAAAACGCACCCACAAATCATATTACTTGGATAATGACAAGGAAATGGAAAATATGGCAGAACCTTCAGCAATGGAACTGTCTCAAAGAAATTATGTCATGTCTCATCTACAATTGTTCTTGATAATTCTTCAAAATGAATTGACACCCTCAAGAGGAAAGGAAAAAGTCATGATCAATCTTGGGATCTAATATCAGGAATGTAGTAAATGTAGTATTGTGTACTGTAGTTATTGCTAATGGAAAAAAATTGTAATTTTCTATTTTTAGGTAATACAAAGTAACTTACAAAAAAAATTCGATTCAATTTGTTATATTGTTTGTTTTTAATAATAAAATTGCAAAGATTTTTTCCCCCGAAAAAATCATAA
>APFE031743305.1:102806-115688 GCA_000404065.3 Pinus taeda
TTATGGATTCAATAATAAAAAAATAGAATTACATTTTTCCCTTAGCTTTTTATGGATTCAATACAAAAATAGAGTTTTTTCTTAGTTTTATTATGGATTGAATACAAAAATAGAGAAGAAAATTAAGGAGAAAAAGGGTAGAAGTTTGTGGACGAAGTGGATGTAGATTTACTTTTCTCGACACTAGACATGGGCTTCGCAACAAAAGTCTCATTACATAATTGAAGAAAAGGGAATCAACAAGGAAGTTTCCAAGGAATTGGGAATTTCGGAGAAAAAGATGATGTTTTGATCTCGGCTTCATAGGGACTAAGCATCGAAATAATAGCAAGTTGAAGGCACTTACTCCAATGTTTTGTCTGCCTACTTTTTGGTAGAATTTGAATATGAGGAGAAGCATTAGCTTTGCTTAGTATTTCTTTAGGTCCTTTTAAGTTTAATTTTTAGTTCCTTTGTCACACGAATTTCTTTTTTCCTACTACTTAACATGTTAGGAATTCAAACAATCGTGATTTAAATAAAATCCCAAATGTTTAGTACAAACACATTTAAAATAATTAAATACTATAAAAAACACTATTAGATACAATTGGTTTGATATTTTCAAGTATAATGGATCCATCCTTGATATGTATTTTTTAAAGAGTTGAGATAGTCTCTAAGAAGTAATATCTCTAATATGATATGATATAAAAAAATAATAATAAATAAATAAATATAGTATTAATACTAAAGTAGTATCTAACTTAAACAAGGGAAGTTGCACGATTACTAGTCCCTGTTTGGGGCTTGAAGAAAACTAGATACCAATGTCATGATAATCTAAGGTGGGTTTTGAAGAAAACTAGAGATCAGTTTCGTGATAATCCAACCTTTCTTAGCAAGACGATTCCAGAAAAATACAACTACAAGAGAGGGCTAAATCGTTGAATTAAGAATCTGAACATGCCAATTAATAATGGTAGATGTGCCTTTTCATGTGTAGAGAATCTATAATTTATCGGACATCTAATGAGTGATGATCCAGGTCTAACTATTTATTCAGTTAGCTTCAACGTTTTCTCCACATCGATAACTCTTTTTTGCTCACAATTTGACAATTTTTGGGATTTTTTTTTATTTAATATTCGTTCGCCCTTCATGCAACTTGGCATGTGTTTTGTACACATTGCACAGCTGCGTGCATGGAATAGTCTGGAAAAAGCGCCCCAGGAATACCTTTGTTCACAAATTAATTCAGATAGTATGCTTTTGAAATTTGTATTTTGATTTTCTCTTCTTCGTAAACACAACCAATTGACTATGACAAATCCTATGATACAAATCCACACGCTTGGGTTCCTGATGGAGTTTTGTGATGTTATATTATATGTGTCAACACAACGTGCATGTTGTCCATGTGTTTGAACTCCAAACAACGTTATACATTAATTGTCGAGTATGCATCCAAGCTTGCATGCAAGCCATGTACCTGTGTGTACCACTAGCATACTCTCTAGAATGGTCACATACATTACATGTGTTCACCCGCTTAAAACATATTTATAGTGCTAAGTCAGCTACATGTTTACTTACTTCCCGATAATTCATATGACAATGAGATTGCATACACGATTGCTCAAGTTGAACCTTTGCCACCTTGAGAGTCATATATAACCTATACACCTCCATATCCCTCACCACCAATATTTTATCTAATGTAACTAAGAGATCGAGCCTTAGATCATCAAGGGTCTTAAGAGGGAATACGAGCTCCACAGACAATTATTCAGTTTAATCTTCGCCCTTCCTACTATATATGTGTTGCAAGAGTTATGAGCATGCTCTTAGCTAGTCCCAGGCCACATCTTCTACCCTGCTTACCCTCCATCCACCACCTCCCAACCCAGTAAGAAAAGATCATGAAGACATCCTTCTCATTAATGAATAAAAATATTCTAATTAAGGCAAGAAGACCCTAATTAAGGCAGGCAGATAAAGTAAATATCGAACTTAAAGAAAGGAAGAAAGTAAGAGCCTCAACTAAAAGGAGGGGGTAGAGTTTAACCTAGGTAGCCTTAGGAGAAAGTCTTGCGTAACTGCAAGGAGATTACTTACTAAGATACTAATGAGAGTATTGATGGAGGATACATGTACTAAGTCACTTCGTTTTATTTCCGGGTGCCAAATCACTTTCAAAGTGTCTTTAGTGGCGAGGTGAATAAATCTTATACACACAAGATATAGTTTCTTGAGAAAGATAAGTGACGTAGTTATTACTGGGCACTCGAACATGATGTTCTATACTCTAAATATGTCCCAAAAGATGTTCTATCTAGCCTAGCTTCTTTGTCTAGTTTCCTTTGTGTTGAGCCACCCACCGACTGTTTCTCTCGCTCCAAGTTCACAGCCATGAGCATATATGAAAAGGGGTAAGTTGTTATTTCTGCATAAATCATGATAGCTTAAGCATTTGTTCGAGTAGCTAACCCTCAAGTGTAACTCACATTGGATGGAGTTGTTTCTTAACCTTAAATGGCATAACCAATAATAAGTTTGCTCATACTAGTCCCAATGCCCAGTAGAGCTAGTGTCAACGCCCATAGGTGTCTTTCTAATTGACCTAGTAACAATTCTTGAAAAGACAGATACAATCGATTTAGTTCCATCTAGAGAGGAAGAAGTGACATCAACAATGGCAGATGAACATGCATATTCATCGATGAAATGGTTTTGGAACGAGATATGCTAAAATGACATTTGTATTAGGGGTAAAATTTAGTTACAATCCACAAAATTTATAGGTATCTTATAAACAGATGCATAAATTTCTCTGCTAAAATTTAAATTTGAAAATGTTTTGCAAAATCATTTCATTGTATATCAAAATATGTTGGCATTATATATCAAAATATGTTCACAATTCTCTTTAAAGGATTTAACCCAAAAGGTCCCCACACATTCCTATTTAGATATATTTTTTTTTAATTCCTGTAAACTTATGATTTTCTGGTAAGTTATCTCGTGATCTCCTATCACCAACAAAATGAAAGCAAGCTGATTTTATCGAGAAGAAAATGCACAACCAGTTAAACATTTTGGTATTTTCTTATAAAATTAAATGAAACAAAAAAAAATTGAATTCATGATCAAATCCATTTTCATTTTGAGAAAATTTATATACATGTATTTTGTGTTGCTTTTTTTTAATATCTTTATTTTGATTTGCCTAGAAATTTCAGGATAAGCTTCATGAGTGCCTTGGCTTGATGCAGGCTATACACAAATCATTTTTAGATAGATCAAATGATTTTTTGATAGAACAAACCCTCTTAACTGGCATCTCTTTTTGGAGGTGACATGCCTAGGAATAGAAGTGTTAGAGCCTAGATTTACCTTAGGCTGAAAAGGTAAGCTTCTAGGTCCACATCAAACCACGCTTAGCCTCGTAGCTAGCCCGACGAGGACAGGAGAGGGCTCTCTCCGGGTCAATCTCAGCAAAAGATAACCGATGGGGCTTGAGATGACTAAACTAAAAAACTAATTTTAGGCTAGGTATGAAGTGCAAGGATTTGATTTGATTTTGTTTTTGGGGGTTTTGTTGGAATCAAGGGAAAGGAAAAATAGGGTCTGGGGATGAAGGCCAGTTTTGCAGAGTTCTAATTGGGGCAAGAAAGGTAATAATTTTGATGCTTTGATTTGAAAAGATGGAGGGTTCAAACTGGTGAGAAGCTGAAGAAGGAAAGAGGGTATCAAGAATCCTCTTCAAACTGAAGAAAACATTGAGAATTAAACAAAATGAAAATGCAGAGCACAACAAGCTAATGAATTCTACCTTTGCCACTCATTTGTTTAATTTCAGAAGCAAAAGAGAAAGGAAATGGTAGACATAAATATCAGTGAACTTACAAATTACATAGAGAAAAACACCATCAAAACACAGAGCCACAAAGATCCCAAAAAGTGCTGCAAACCCTGGTCTTTCCTTTGCCAAAAATGCAGAAATCAAATGTACAATCGAGTGCCAAGCAATCCCAAGTGTCCAACCCTGAAAATGACTGAGAAATTACATGATATAGACAAGCCTAACTCCTTCCCATGCCTCTAGGGGTCTAGCTCATCATTCTAGGAGCTGTTTCAACCATATCTAAACAAGGAATTGAAAAATAGGCAATAAAACAACTTGCCTCTATATGAAAAGAAACTAATTCATTCACTATCTTTTCACTTTTTAGTGAATGAATCTACATGGATTAGTAACAATGTGCCAAAATTACATCAAGGTCATGAATTTACATCAAGATAAATCAAGAGTTATATGAAAAAGTGAAACTAGTCAAAACTAGGTGAAATTCTGAGCTGCTAAGTGAAAAAATAGGCCAAATTTCCCTATGCACCGCGCTTGAAATCTGTATGCGTAGCAAAAATTTTAGGTTGATTTTGAGGGCCTTACCGAAGTCCAATTTGAGCTCATGATAGCTCTTTGGAAATCCCTGCCCGTCTAATTTCCAACCCAAGTGGAATTTCTAGATTTTGTGTCCATTTGCCCCTCCAAAAATCCAATCTCCCAACACTACTTCCTGTGGGTGCAAAAGGTGGCAGCAATGTCATTTTTTGTGTGTTTTTGACTCTTTAGGCAACCCAGAACTTGATGAAATCCTTAGGTAATTCATGACCATGCATTACTTTCCATAAAAAATCTAGAAATGCAAAGTTTTCCTCCAAAGGATCTCCCAATTATATGTGCATGCCAAGTGGCGCTACGCGTTGGGCAGGAAAATATGTTTTGAAGCCAAAAAATTCAAAATTGACAAAATTTTATCCAAATTTGCTGAAATTTGGACTGAAGGTCCATCATCAAGTATCATGCTAAACCAAAGAATCTTCGGCCAAGATTCAGAGCCTATCATGCCCCTTTCGCCTCTTTGAAGCCTTCTTCAATTTTGCCTTTAAACTCCTTATTCTCGCCTTGCAAACTTGTTTCCTTGCCATGTAATGAAAATCCATGTGTCTCAACAAGTTTTTCTCCTTGTTTGCCACCTCTATAAGGCCTCCTAGGTGCACGTGCCTCTGTTGGTGAATCACTATGTTTCTCCTCTTCATACTCATATGAAAGATCAGATGCCATCTCTGCTGGTGATTGGACTGTCTTGATAAAAATAGGTGATTTTATGATGTGTCTTGACTTTGGCACCAAGGGAAACAATGATACAAGGGACTGTGGAGGGGGGAAAAGAGTGAGGGATTTAGGGATTTTTGGGATAGGGTTTAGTTAAGGGAACAAGGGTTAGGGAGTAGTTTGGGGGTTTTTAGTATGAGACTAGGATTTGGGAGTTTGAGTTTGGGGCTTTGGGAATGGAGAGAGGGGATTAGTGAATTTGGGGAATAGGGAAATCAAGGGAAAATGGAGTAGGGAGTGATTGAGGTGAGGGGATAACTTGGCAGCCAAATAATTAACACAAAACTCTAGCACCATTTTCCTTGGTAGTGTTTAATGATAAAAACACCATAAGACAACCACAAGCAATAACCTTGGATGAAAAGCAATGATGGAAGCCCAACTTACTTGTACAAGTGAAGACCCACGTGTTTTGAGCGATTTGGAGCAAGTTTTTGAAGGTTTTGGGCTTTCTAGCTCGCACATCAAACCCAATACACTGCGCCTTCTCTATGCATCGCGCCAGTGTAAATTTGCACTAGAAATGGCAGCCCAATGTGCTGCGAGAGTTATGTGCGCCGTGCCACCTGCCCAACGTGTCGCGCTTTTTCCAGGAGACTTTTGGAGGCCTTACTAGTATCCAAATAATTGTGAGATATCTCGTTGGAAAGGTCTTTGAGTCTACTTTCCAACCCAACTAGAATTTTTCAATTTGGAGTTCATTTGCCCTGTCAAAACTCAAATCTCCCAAGACTGGTCAAAATGTGCCAAATGAGGTTGCCTCAAGGCAGAGTGTTGTTGCAGTCAACTATGGAAGGTGTTCCTCAACTCAAAACTGAGCTCATGATAGCTCATTGGAAATCTATTTGTGTCTAGTTATCATTTGACTCATTAAGCAAGTCATTTGGTCAACCAAGCTAGGAGAAAACTTGATTTTCCCAAGGTCACTTCAGAGGTGCATCAATTCTCCTGAGGCAACTGTATTTTTGACATTTCTCTAAAACCATGACACCTATGTAAAAAGTGAAGGAGGTTTTTCTTCTTTGGCCTATTTTGGATGAAAAATCTCTCTCAGTTTTCCCAAATTCATATTTTATTGCTTAGAAACATCATTGGAGTAAAACCTATCCTAATGTGTGGAACAGGGGATTTGTCGAAATGAAGCGAAATGAAGGGGATAGTGGGCTTCTAAATTATTGAGAAAATTTTGGGAAGTAGGGAGGATGCTAGGAAGAAGGAGAAAGTGGAATTTCAAAGATTGAGTGAGGGGAGGAGGTCCAAAAGGGAAAAACACAGGCCTGGCCTAGAAAATTGCCAAGTTATAGCAAGAAACTAGGGTTTGTGCAAAATGAGGAATTTGGGGGATCTCAGTGATGAGAAGTGTTTAATAAGGTGCATTAAGGATAGGGGAAGGTGTATGAACATCGGGATACAATTTTTGCTAATGATTTGACCATCCAAACGGTATTACCTTGAAAACCCTAGGAAAGGGAAATGAACCTTACCAAGGCGCAACTAAAGCATGAACAAGGTATAAAATGACCCAGTGGAACTTGACATGATGATGAAAACCCTCTGAATGATGGTACACTCAGCTGAATGGTGACATGGACCAACATTTGGACAACTTTGAAAGGAGTGAAAGCAAACCCTAGACCTAATACCTAGTGACCAAATTTTGCTTGAAGACTCACTGAAATGACGAAATTTGACCTTGACACCTTAGAATCACTTTGTAAGAGCATGTTTGATCACTGGAGGAAGGCTGCAAAGACTGACACTAACATTGGATCCAATGGGGATGGTAGCTCCTTGGAGGTGCCAAGAATGGCAGATCTTTGGGAGAGCAGACAATGCCTTCATCCACTGGGCAATGGAGTCGAAAACTCAAGCTGAAATGCATGACTGAAAACTGAGGACTTGACAACACAAATTGACTCTCACTCAACTAAAAACTGACTCGATACTTAAACAAAATAGAGAAACTGGAAAATATGCTCAAAATAGAGCTTATTCAATACAACCTACTCTAGTTGTTGCATTCATCACCTAATCAAGTGAAATGAAAAAACCAATGCAACCAAGTAAGTATTCTAGCTGCTGTTTGAATTCTCCACAAGTGCTCGCTTATGAACAACAAGAGATAACTACTGAAAGGCAACTCCCATGAAAACTTGTGAACAGATCCGTTGAATAATATGGATTCTCTATCCGCCTCCAAAAACACTGCATAAGGATCTTGAAGTTCATGCACACTGGGACTTAGCTCATCTAATGGATTACTTCTCTTTTCCACATACCATGAATGCAAACTTGGATCTGAGCTTTGTGATGAGACTCCTGCTGAAAATGACAAAGAAACCGACTTCTGGATCAAGTTTGTATCAGTACACATTTCAAGCTCACATGTAGTCAATGGAGAAGGACTTTGACTGCAGACATCATCCAACACATCAGCTATTGGATCGTGAAAAACTTGAAAAGACTGATGCAACCCATTTTCTATTGGTTCTGATGAGATTGCATGACTTTCTACAGGTTGCTCATTTGAAAATATACTATGCAGTTTTCCCTTCAGAAACTGAAAAGATTCAAAATAGAATGGTACACAATCATCTTGCATCATTTGATCATATGTGCCAGCTTCCATGTCTTCATCTGCAACTTGACAATCAATGGCATTCGGGGGATGCAAATCTGGATATGAGAAGTATTGAACAAGGTTTTCATTGCCCTCAAGATGGTCCAAATCAAGACTTGTCGACAATTGATTTCTGAGTGCATGAATGTTGTCTCTCATGAATTGAAACGAAGCAAAACAAAAAGGAAAAGATCCTTCACTTACTTCGAAATTTGCTGCACTTTCCTTGTCATTGTCATAGCTGATATGCATCAGTTGATCACTGTATTTGAGCTACTAAAAGTGAACTTCCTCCTCCCACAAACTAGCTACTGATTTGTATACAAGATTAGCTTATGTTTGGAGAACATAATCATCATCATACTGATCAAACTGAGGCAAATCATTAGTATAAAACACATCATCAAGCATACATGTCATATCAACAGATCTCTCTTCTCCAAGATGATCTATAAGACAATCATTATCTGATCTATGACAACTGGGATAAGAAAGAAAATGTTTTGGATCAACAACTTGTTCTTCTTCAATCAGCGAGCCATGGGCTTGAACACTATACTCATTCCTTGTGGTGATATTTTGCATCATCTCTTCCACTGCACTTGCCAAAATATCAATCTTTACCTCTAGAGATGTCGATTCCTCCGGATCTATGTTTTTCATCTCTTCTTCCTTTAAATTTGCCCTTCGGATCAGCAAATGAGCCTCTACATCTACTGCACTGTTCTACTCTCTTCAAGTGCTGTAAGGTTCTTTTCTCTCAGCTGAAACTCCATTTCTGAATCAAAGGCACCCGGGTAGTGCAAGAGAGCGGATCCAGGAGGAGGTCTTATATTAACAGGCATCGAATAATAAACTTGGTTAAATCTGGCTGAAAACTGTTGTACTGTCTCCCCTGGTTGTCTTTTCAGCTGGTTATACTCTTCTATAATCACAAAAGGGTTCTGTCTGACCACCCACTTGTTGAGGAAAACTTTGACGAACTGCTGTAAATCTGAGATGCTTGCATCAGGCAAGGTTTTGAACCAACTCTTGACTTTGCCTTGCAAAGAAAGAGGAAAAAGCGTTATACTGACATCTTCTTCATCAACTTCAAAAAGGTCAAGAAAATACTCAAAATTCAATACATGTCTCTCAGTAGTGATGTTGTCGCGTTCACCATCAAATCTTGGTAGATATAGGTCATGATTTTTAGGGAAATCATGGGATATAGGAGGTAAAATCAGAGGCTTGTATCGATCTGGAATTTTACAAGGTATAAGGGTATGTACAGAAGGTATAGAACCAGTCTTGGTCTCTTGGGGCTCATCAATTTGAAGACGATCATCCCAAAATTTGGAAAAAGGGTCTTGATCAAGCTCAAAGGTATGAAAATCTTTGGTATTTACAATCTTCAAAGGGAAGGAATCAAATGTAGGCTCAGGATCTTTTCTCAAACATAGTATACTTTGCAAAGCCTTCTTGACATTCTCGGGAAAAGAGAAGAAATAATTTATAACAAAGAAAAAAATGTCTTGGATGAAATTCCAACTTGAATACCCTATCTGTCCATATTGTCCTTTCATGTTTTTGCTGGTCAGGTTCATCCTCCAGTGGAGTCTTTGGATCTGATCTCAAAAATGATTTGGATCGCTAGGTGAATGATTTCATCTTTGCCATGTCTGATCGTTTTCCACCATCAACCATCAGATCTGAACTTGATACATGTACTGGGGTGATCGTTTAAATCAAATGTTCAGTTTATAAACTAGACCAGAGATTGACTGAAGCGGCTTTCATCTACTTTCGCTAATGCAAAGCAAAAGCGTTTCGAAGGCTACCTGGCTAACTTCAGGCTCCCTCTGTAGTCTACAAAGCCAAACAATGAAAATAAACTTTCGTCCCTAGTGGAGTTGCCACTATGTTAGAGCCTAGATTTACCTTAGGCTAAAAAGGTAAGCTTCTAGGTCCACATCAAACCACGCTCAGCCTCGTAGCTAGCCCGACGAGGACAGGAGAGGGCTCTCTCCAAGTCAATCTCAGCAAAAGATAATTGATGGGGCTTGAGATGACTGAAATAAAAAACTAATTTTAGGCTAGGTATGAAGTGCAAGGATTTGATTTGATTTTGTTTTTGGGGGTTTTGTTGGAATCAAGGGAAAGGCAAATTAGGGTCTGGGGATGAAGGCCAGTTTTGCAGAGTTCTGATTGGGGCAAGAAAGGCAATCATTTTGATGCTTTGATTTGTAAATATGGAGGGTTCAGACTGGTGAGAAGCTGAAGAAGGCAAGAGGGTATCAAGAATCCTCTTCAAACTGAAGAAAACATTGAGAATTAAACAAAACGAAAAGGCAGAGCACAGCAAGCTAATGAATTCTACCTTTTCCATTCATTTGTTTAATTTCAGAAGCAAAAGAGAAAGGAAATGGTACACATAAATATCAGTGAACTTACAAATTACATAGAGAAAAACACCATCAAAACATAGAGCCACAAGGATCCCAAAAAGTGCTGCAAACCCTGGTCTTTCCTTTGCCAAAAATGCAGAAATCAAATGTCAATGGAGTGCCAAGCATCCAAGTGTCCAAACCCTGAAAATGACTGAGAAATTACATGAATATAGACAGCCTAACTCCCTTCCCATGCTCTAGGGGTCGAGCTCATCATTCTAGAGCTTGTTTCAAAACCATATCTAAACAAGGAACTGAAAAATAGGCAATAAAACAACTTGCCTCTATATGAAAGGAAACTGATTCATTCACTATCTTTTCACTTTTTAGTGAATGAATCTACATGGATGAGTAAAAATGTGCCAAAATTACATAAAGGTCATGAATTTACATCAAGATAAATCAAGAGTTACATGAAAAAGTGAAACTAGTCAAAACTAGGCGAAATTCTGAGCTGCTAAGTGAAAAAATAGACCAAATTTCCCTATGCGTCGCACCTGAAATCTGTATGCGTAGCACAACTTTTAGGTTGATTTTGAGGGCCTTCTCGAAGTCCAATTTGAGCTCATGATAGCTCGTTGGAAAGCCCTGCCCGTCTAATTTCCAATGCAAGTGGAATTTCTAGATTTTGTGTCAATTTTCTCCTCCAAAAATCCAATCTCCCAACACTACTTCCTGTGGGTGCAAAAGGTGGCAGAAAGGTCATTTTTTTGTGTTTTTTACTCTTTAGGCAACCCAGAACTTGATGAAATCCTTAGGTAATTCATGACCATGCATTACCTTCCATAAAAAATCTAGAAATGCAAAGTTTTCCTCCAAAGTATCTCCCAAATATATGCGCACGCCAAGTGGCGCTACGCGTTGGGCAGGAAAATCTGTTTTGAAGCCAAAAAATTCAAAATTGACAAAAGTTTCTCCAAATCTGCTGAAATTTGGACTGAAGGTCCATCATCAAGTATCATGCTCAACCAAAGAAGCTTTGGCCAAGATTCAGAGCCTATCATGCCCATTTCGCCTCTTTGAAGCCTTCTTCAATTTTGCCTTTAAACTCCTTATTCTCGCCTTGCAAACTTTTTTCCTTGCCATGTAATGAAAAGCCATGTGTCTCAACAAGTTTTTCTCCTTGTTTGCCACCTCTATGATGCCTCCTGGGTGCATGTGCCTCTATTGGTGAATCACTGTGTGTCTCCTCTTCATACTCATATGAAGGATCAGATGCCATCTCTGCTGGTGATTGGACTGTCTTGATAAAAATAGGTGATTTTATGATGTGTCTTGACTTTGGCACCAAGGGAAACAATGATACAAGGGACTGTGGAGGGGGGAAAAGAGTGAGGTATTTACGGACTGTTGGGATAGGGTTTAGTTAAGGGAACATGGGTTAGGGAGTAGTTTGGGGGTTTTTAGTATGAGATTAGGGTTTGGGAGTTTGAGTTTGGGGCTTTGGGTATGGAGAGATGGGATTAGTGAATTTGGGGAATACATAAATCAAGGGAAAATGGAGTAGGGAGTGATTGAGGTGAGGGGATAACTTGGCAGCCAAATAATTAACACAAAACTCTAGCACTGTTTTCCTTGGTAGGGTTTGATGACAAAAACACCATAAGACAACCACAAGCACTAACCTTGGATGAAAAGCAATGATGCAAGCCCAACTTACTTGTACAAGTGAAGACCCACATGTTTTGAGCGATTTGGAGCAAGTTTTTGAAGGTTTTGGGCTTTTTAGTTGTATGTGCCACACATCAAACCCAATACGCTGCGCCTTCTCTATTCGTCACGCCAGTGTAAATTTGCACTGGAAATGGCAACCCAATGTGCCGCACGAGTTATGTGCGCCGTGCCACCTACCCAACGTGTCGTGTTTGTTCCAGGAGACTTTTGTAGGCCTTACTGGTGTCCCAATTGGGCATAAGATAGCTTGTTGGAAAGGTATTTGAGTCTACTTTCCAACCCAAATAGAATGTTTCAATTTGGAGTTAATTTTCTCTGTCAAAAATAAATCGCCCAAGACTGGTCAAAATGTGCCAAATGAGGTTGCCTCAAGGCAGAGTGCTTTTGCAGTCAAATTTTGAAGGTGTTCCTCATCTCCAAATTGAGCTCATGATAGCTCATTGGAAATATATTTGTGTCTAGTTATCATTTGACTCATCAAGAAAGTCATTTGGCCAACTAAACTAGGAGAAAACTTGTTTTTCCCAAGGTCACTTCAGAGGTGCATCAATTCTCCCAAGGCAACTGTATTTTTTACATTTCTCTAAAACCATGACACCTGTATAAAAAGTGAAAGAGGTTGTTCTTCCTTGGCCTATGGTGGACAAAAACCTCTCTCATTGTTCTCAAATTCATCTTTTATTGCTCAAAAACATCATTGAAGTAAAACCTATCCTGATGCGTGGAACAAGGTATTTTTCGAAATGAAGCGAAACGAAGGGGATAGGGCGCTTCTAAATTCTTGAGAAAATTTTGGGAAGTAGGGAGGGATGCTAGGAAGAAGGGGAAAGTGGAATTTTAAATATTGAGTGATGGGAGGAGGTCCAAAATGGCAAAACACAAGCCTAGCCTAGAAAATTGCCAAGTTGTAGCAAGAAACTAGGGTTTGTGTGAAAATGAGGAATTTGGGGGATATCAGTGATGGGAAGTGTTTAATAAGGTACATTAAGGATAGGGGAAGG
>APFE031743306.1:0-20427 GCA_000404065.3 Pinus taeda
TAAAGATTCAAGTTATATATAATTTAAAAATTATATGTAATAATGTATGGTTATATTTCAATAATTAATCTTAGTCCATTAATATGTTTAAAAAGTTGTATATAACCTAAAGATTCAAGTTATATATAATTTAAGATTCAATCTAATGTTTTGAGGACATGACATACTTACACATAGATATCATAATGAGTTGTAAAATAGACCTCCAAATGTAATAATAGTTTTAGCTAGAACATTTAGCTCATAAGAACGCAGGTAAAAGAAAATCGTCTTTTGATTAGCCACTCCGCTCAAGGGAGTAGAAATGGAAGTCGCTTCTTTAATGGTAAAACCCATAATGTCCCATTGCCAATTAATGACCGTCAAAGAGTATAAGGAAGCTAGACATAAACTATGTGCCTCTCCTTCCCATCCCGGTTCCTAATGCATGCATATCTTCTGGGAGGTGTCATGTAATTCTCCATGATTTCTCAGTCGAGTTGTGGATTTTGACTGTATCTGCATCCCCAGAAATTGACTTTTTTTTCCACCATGACTTTATATGTATCTCGTTTGTCACCATCCTTGCCCACTATGCCTATGGAAAAGATGTGTAGAATGGATGACAATGGGGAAATTGTAAGGAGTCTCTTGTGAGAGGATTGGAAACAACAAATGCAAAGCCATTCCACACTAAGAAGAGACTTGCACTTGATCGATAGCAATGAATTGGACATTTTCCCTTTAATTCTCGCTATAAGAAAAATGAAGGGACGACTTTGTATGTATCTTTTTGTTGGAGATATTATTCTCAACTAACGTGTTAAACACCTTGATAGCATCCATATTTGTCAGAAGCATTTTTGTAGGTTGAGTCTCTATTTGAAAATGGAAGGACTTAAGCCGCAAAAGTACCGCTCACAAATGCAACAAATAATTTAAGGCATTTAATGTATTTTGGTAAATAGATATGGGCAAGCATTCATTCAGCGACTATTTCTCACAGTCCACAAACACCTGAGCGATTCTGATTATTTTTCTCTGTCATGAATTAAATGTAAAATCGTATGTTGAATTAAATATGAATGTAAAAGTCATTTTGTAAAGAGAGAGGGTAAGAGAGTAAAAAGAAATAAAAGTGAGAGCCTTTGAGGAGAAAATGGTGGAGAAAATTTTGGTGGGCGTGTGAAAACAAGAGTTACTGTGTTTTACTGTGTGTTATTCAGGTAAGTGTTTTGTTATTACTTGGTGAATGAGGTGCTCATGTAAATATATTTGCAAGATTTACAAATCAATCCTAAGTTTTATTTGTGATGCTCCAAACTTTTACCTTTGTTATTGCCATAAGTGAATTTTTTGTATTTATTAAGTCTCTAGAACCAAATCAATTTTGCTAATGTCATAGCCCTATGCCTCTCTGCATAAATTCTATGCGTGTAAATTCTGTCAATTTTTCTATAAAAACAAGTGTTTTTACTAACAGTAAGAATTGTTTTAAAAGCAAATTGTTTTTAGCATATTTACCAGCAGGTAGAAAGTTTTTATTTACGCTCAAAAATAGAAACATGACTAATCCTAAAATACCTCAACAAAATGGTGTAAATTCTGTCAAATTTTCTATAAAAACAAGTGTTTTTACTAACAATAAGAATTGTTTTAAAAGCAAATTGTTTTTAGCATATTTACCAGCAGGTAGAAAGTTTTTATTTACGCTCAAAAATAGAAACATGACTAATCCTAAAATACCTCAACAAAATGGTGTAGCGGAAAGGAAGAATAGGATCATTATGGAGATGACAAGGAGTATGTTAAAGGCAAAGCATTTGCTAAATGACTATTGGGTTGAAGTTGTCACTTGTGGAGCGTATATCTTGAATAGATATCCAACCAAAAGCATCCAAAAAATAGTTCTTGAAGAGGCATGGAGTGGAAGAAACCATAGTGTCACCCAAGTGAGAGTTTTTGGATGTATAGTTTATGCACATGTCCTGAATGAGTTGAGGAAGAAGTTGGACAACAAGGGGGAGAAATGTATATTTGTTGGATACAGTGATGAATCCAAGGCATACAAGCTCTACAATCCATCAACCAAAAAGGTCATAATCAATAGAGATGTGTAGCTTATAGAAGAGGAAGCATGGGATGGAAGTTTAGAGAAGACAGTCAATGTCAAAGCATGTATACCACATGAGGATAGAGAGGAATTAATAGCAGCAAGTAATTCCTCAATAGTGACTCCCTCTACTCCTATTCAAGCGCAACAAATTAAGAAGAAAGCAACACCATCAACAAATAGTAGGACAATTTCGCGCAGCCAAGCAAGTGCTTCTCCAAGCACCCCGCAAAGCACAACATCAAGTGACATGACAAGCCCATCTTCAGCAAGCACAAGAAAACCAAAATTCAGAAATTTAAATGAAATTTATGAGCAAGATGAGGTTGATAGTAGCACTGGTCTAAATTCCTTATTTGCCTTTTTTTGTCATGTAGATGACCCAATCCATTTTGAAGACGCAATCAAAGAAGAAAAATGGGTTGCAGCAATGAAGGAAGAAATAGAAGCAATAGAAAGGAATGACACATGGGAGTTAGTGAACCTTCCGAAAGGAAAACATGTCATTGGAGTGAAGTGGCTCTATAAGACCAAAAGAAACATTGAGGGAAAGATTGAAAGTTGCAAAGCAAGGCTAGTTGTCAAAGGATACAAGTAGCAACATGGAAGCGATTACACAGAGATGTTTGCACCAGTCACGTGGATGGTGACAATGCGCGCAGTTGTGGTGATTGTCATGCAACACAAATGGAAAGTGTATCAAGTGGACATAAAATCAGCGTTCTTGAATGGAGTGTTTGTTGGAAATAACACTGAGAGCGGGTTGAATCAGTATTATCAAGTCAATTATTTTTCGTTTTATACATAGATTTTTATACGCTATTTGAGTTAGTGCAAACAATGTATATACGCAACTTTAGTCAAAGAAACTAGCGTATAGGTTGCAGACTTATAATTTAATTTATTCTTGAGATGTTGTTCATAAATTTGTGTGTTAGAACCATGTAAACAGTAACCAAAAACAAAAAATAGAGAAAATAGTCACACACAAGAACAAAATATATAAGGTGGAAGCCCATTGTGGATGAAAACCACCTGTTGCAATTTGTCCCTACCTTCTTTCAATTTAGAAACTTCCTTTTACAATGTTTTGTGTTGGTGCAGTCTTATACTAGTACGTAGGATGCAACCTGTAGAAGGCTACAACCTTCTCTCGTTCTCCAGCTTCTCCTGGAAGGGAGCTACAGCCCCCTTAGCTCTTGTACTAGTTGAAGTACTAGTACGTAGGTGCTGACCTACAAAAGGCTACAACCTTCTCTTTTCGGCCAGGGACCACATTTCATAAATTTTCAGACCTGATCCATGAATAACATTAATAAAACATCAAGTATATTTGCATCAACCAATCTTCTTTGCACAACCCAATACTAAATCAAACAATCACTTCTTTGAATGCTATAACCAGATAATAACAGTAACCAGACATCAATCTTGAACCCAGAATACTGCAACAATAAACCAAAGTAGCTAAAACATATTTTATGAGACGTACGCTACTTCAAAATGAGGAACCTACATGCACACGCTTCTGTATAAAGGAAAACCTGCGCATACACTTCTTTGAAATCCTGAAACGATGTGTATACACGCCTTTGCTGTGCCGAACGTGTGTACATATCTATGAAAGATAGTTTTCCCTTTTCAGGTACTCAAACATTAATTATACCCAGATTATCAGATTCATAGATCAATTCATGCGTCAAAATATAATAGATCAGAATCACACAAAGATACCACTATTCAAGTCTTGAGATTTGACCCTTCAATAGAACTTATCCATCTTGTAACGCGTAGGTTCCTCCTTGTTTCAGATCCAGTTATGCACAATAAATCGATCACCAGTATTCCAGATCTCGCTCCTTATAAGATATTCAACACTTAAGTCAATACCCTAGCCAAATGATCTCCTTCCCTTTTTATAGTCTTAGGCCTTACTCAAACCATGGCCCAAAACCATAGATACCAAAAACCAGGGACCCAATACCTGGGTTCAACATTTCGGACGCAATACCAAGGTCCAAAACCATAGGTCCAATTACCATGGACCCAAAAATAATCTTTCCCACAAGTAAGTGTTTTTTCGTGCATGAAAGTGCATGTATATGGATACGTGACTTTTTGTCACCAATATCACATATATACGTGATCTGGTTAACGTGAAACTACGTATATGAAGTTTTCTTCCATTTTGAGAGCTTGAACTGTGATCTACCTACTAAGTGTGTTGCCATCAAGGACAACACCTGTGCCATAGTGCCAAACCTGTGTCATAATGCCAACAATTTCCCCATTTGGACTTGATGGCAACCCTACATCATTCAAAGTCATTCTCCCCCTTTGACATCAAGGGAAAAGGGTTATGCTCCCTCTAATTTCATGCTGAAGCCTTTGCTCTGATGTGCTATCCATGCTCCCCTTGACTGTAGGGTAGGTCTACAACAAATGATCTATAAGAAATAAAATGACTATATACATCATAAGCGACCTTCTTGTCACCAAACACTCATACATACATCCATCTCCCAAATAAATGCCGATATACCAGTATTGACTCATCGACCCAACCAAGTGGAGATACGTCAGAAGTTTACATAAGATAAAACAAGAACATTACATCATCCATCCCAGGCATAGTGGGGAAACCAAGATAGGCCATTACATGACCTTGATAAGAAAATAAATAGAGATGAAATATTTACAACAAGACTATGATAGTTATCAACATCTAACATTAGTAGCATCTGTCAATCAATCTTCAGACCAGCAACCATGATCTCCCTCTGCATCTATTTCACATGAAACCAAAAGAAATTGTGAAATTGAACCGATATCTTCTAAGATAATGCCAACAATGCATTATTAGAAGAATATATGCTCCCCCTGAATATGTGCCAGATGATCTCTGACTGACCCATATTAGACTCTTTTCTCTAAGATCCTAGCCCATTGATTGTCTTCAACGAACATATACGCAACTGTATCCACATAAACCAGCGTATGTACGTGTATCCACCTCATGAAACTCACGTACAACCACTTTTCTCTAAAACAGACAATATTTAATGTCAAGATGATGCATCAACTACTACCAGCTTCTGTCTGAGGTATTCGAATGTCTTCGTGTGCAGTGGTTTGGTGAGTATATTAGCAACTTTTTCCTTAGAGTGAACATACTCCAATTTGACCTTTTGTTCAAGCACTTGTTCTCGGAGCAAAAATGTTACTTGATAGGTATGTGCTTAGTCTTTGAATGCATGACAAGATTCTTTGAAATACTAATTGCACTTGTATTATTACAAAAGATGGAAATAGGTGTTGTACAAGAGATTTGAAAGTCTTGCAAAGTTTGCATCATCCAAAGGAGTTGTGTGTAGCAAGATGCAGCAGCCACATATTCTACTTCAACTGTAGATAAAGCAATTGAACTTTCTTTCTTGCTGAACTAAGATACTAATCTGGAACCCATAAAGAATGCACCACCACTAGTGATTTTTGTATCATCCATGCTTCCTGCCCAATCTACATCTATATATGCATGAAGTGTGAGATCTGCATCTCTAGGATACCATAATCCATAGTTTTGTGTTCCTTGAAGATATTTGAAAATCCTCTTAATTGCCTAAAGGCGTGCTTCCTTTGGATTTGCCTGAAATATTCCAACTATTCCCACTGCAGGCATGATGTCTCGCTGAGTACCTATTAGATAGAGAAGACTACCAATCATGGATCTATAGGCTAGTTGATGTATTGTTGTTGATTCATCATTAGTACTGAGACTGCATCCTGTTACCATAGGGGTACATACTGGATTCGAATCTTCCAAGCCATATTTCTTCAAGATATGCTTTAGGTACTTGGTTTGTGATAAAAAGATACCGTCTTTATTTTATTGGATTTGTAAACCAAGGAAATATGTTAGCTCACCAAGCAAGGACATTTCAAATTCTTTCTGCATCACCAAAGCAAAGTTTTGACTCATGGCTTCTTCATTGCTGCCAAAGATGATATCATCAACATACACAACAAGAATTAGCAATTTATCATTATCAATTTTTATATATAGATTGTTATCTGCTTATCCTTTTGAAAAACCTTGTTGATGGAGGTATTTGTCTAGATGACAATACCAAGCCCTTGGAGCCTATTTAAGACCATAGAGTGCCTTCTTAAGTCTGCATACAAGTTTAGGATCATTTCCAAGAATGAATCCATCTGGTTGCTCAATATACACTTCTTCCTCTAAGTCCCCATTTAAGAAGGCAGATTTCACATGCATTTGAAATACTTTGAACTTATGAAAGCTAGAAAGAGCAAGGAACATTCTTATTGCCTAAAGTCTAGCGACTGGTGCAAAAGTTTCTTCAAAGTCTATACCTTCTAATTGACCATACCCTTTACAAACAAGTCTGGCCTTGTTCCTAATAACTTCTACATTTTCATTCAGCTTGTTTTTGAATATCCATTTTGTTCCTATGACATTCTTATCTTTTGGTCTAGGAACCAACTCCCAAGTGTTATTCTTTTCAATCTGCTTAAGTTCTTCATCCATGGCCTTGACCCAACATTCATCTTTGCATGCCTCTCTTACAATTCGTGGTTCAATGGAGGAGAGCAATGCTAGATAGCTTGAAGCTTCTGAAATGGTTCTTCTTGTTTGAACACCTGCCTCTTTCTATCCCAAAATTTGAGCTTCCGGGTGATTCTTCTGAATGTACCTGGATGGAGTCTTATCTTCTATCCTTAGTTGTTCTTCTAGTGCCTCATGGGTTTCTTCTTCATCGTGGAGCTGATTTGATGTTGAAGGATAGTCCTCATCATCTTTGAAATCTTTAGATTTTACTTGCCTAGAAGTGTTTCCTTCTTCATCAACTACTACATCAATACTTTCCAAGTCTTTTATTGTAACACTTGTATGCTTTGCTGTGAGGAGAGTAACCAAGGAGAATGCCTTCATCTGCTCTAGGTTCAAACTTGCCAAGGTTTTCATTAGTATTTTTGATGTATCATTTTCTTCCAAAAATTTTGAAATATTTTACTGTGGGAGTTTTACCATAGCAAAGTTCATGAGGAGTCTAAGTGTTGTTTACCTGGATGTTTGTCTTGTTGAGAATAGTAATTGCAGCAAATGCGGCTTCACCCCAGAAGGTTGCGGGAGTTCCAGACTCATCAAGCATAGCACGAGCCATTTGTTGAACCTTTTTGTTCATCCTTTCCACTACTCCATTTTGCTAAGGAGTCCTTGCTGTAGAGAATTCCCTTCTTATTCCATGTTCTTCACAAAAATCGAAAAATTCATCTGAGGTAAATTCCCCTCCTCGATCAGATCTGAGGCATTTGATTCTGCGATCTAATTCATTTTCAGCCAAGGCTTTGAATGATTTGAACTTTTCGAAAGATTCGTCTTTATACTTCATTAGTCATATCCAACACATCCTTGAAAATTCGTTAATGAACAATATGAAGTACTCTTCTCCTCAAGGTGACCTCTTCCTAGTTGGACCACATATATTAGTATGCACAAGTTCAAGTGGCCTACTAGCTGATCCTTCCTTCTCGGGGAAACTACTTCTAGTTTGCTTGCCAAACTGACATGATTTGCATATTGTATTGTCTGGAATTCTAATGTCAGGGAGATCACGAACTTCCTGATATTTGCATGCTTTCCTTATTTGAGAAAAGCTCAGATGCCCCAATCTTCTGTGTGATAGCCAATGTTCATCATTCTTGGTTAGATAGCATTTTTGTTTTCCTCCCTTGAGTACATGTAAATTATTTCGAGTTCTTATGCCTTTGATCACTGTTTCTCCTGTATCAAGCTCACGAACAATACATCCATTTGATCGAAATATTACCTCATTTCCTTGATCACACATTTGACTGACACTCAATAGATTATGCTTTAAGCCATCAACATACATAACATTTCCATCTTTGACCTTCTCTTTCAAATGAATAGAACCTTTACCTTTTATGAGTGCAAGGGTGTCATTTCCAAATGAGACCTTCTTTTCCTTTTCTAAGGTAGTATATGACTGAAGTTTTTCTTTATCACCTGTCACATGTTTCGAGCATCCATTGTCGATGTACCACTGATTTTCCTGTCCTTCTGCATATAAGGTTATCCCACATCTTTCTGGTTGTGGTTCTTTCTTTCTCCATGTTTTGGGACTTAATGAAGCTTGCTCCTTCTGGGTTTTTTGTCGAAACCTACTCCTGCATTCAGGATCTTCATGACCAAAGTTGTTACAAATAGAACATTCTATTTCATTTTCAAGAGCAGAAAAGTTATTGGAGGATATTTTCATGATCCCAGTCATACTTCTTTGTTTTTGAGCTTCTCTAGTCATGATGGTCTTGTAGGCAACACATTGAGAAGCTTTGTGTCCAAAGTTATGACAAGAGAAACATTGGCCATTGAAGAAACTCTTGTGATTATCAAACCTGCCGACCAAATGATTGTAGTTTCTATTGAAATCCATTCTGGAGGCAAATTGAGAATGATTTACCTGTGATTGGTTGTAGCTTCTATTCATCCTTGATGTAAATTGCCCTTGATTTACTTGGTGCTCTCTATTCATCCTTGAAGTAATTTGTTTTACCTGGTGATCTGCATTATGCCTTTGTTTTCGATTGTCAACCTGTTCACTTTTTCTTGCTGCATCGAGATAACTTTTGGAGGTGGATTGCTTATGTGCTTGACATGCTTCTTCAGAATATCTGAGACTTGTCTTGATTAGAGGAGAATGCTGCACTTTAATAATCTCATCTAAAGTTTCAAATGCTTTAGCAATCTGATATTAAGGGCTTTTGTTTTCTCAATTTCTTTTCTAAGTCGCACAATTTCACATTCTAACTTTTCATTGTGTTTATGTCTTTCAGCAAGTTGGAATGTCAGAGTATCTATAATCATATTCTTTTCCTCTAAACAAATTTAAAGTTTAGAAATTTCTTCATAAAGACCTTCTTCATTTATAGCATCCAAGAAATCATCATCTTCAAAGGCCATCAAAAGTCTATCATCATTACATTGTTCATCTTCATCACTATTTGAAAGTCCATCATTGTCATCATGTGTATAATAGCTCTTCTTACTTACATTTTGTTTTTTGTTCCATCTAACTGGTTCCTTACCTTTATCTTTATGAGGACACTTGGCATCATAGTGATCGGCTCTTCCACAAGAAAAGCATTTGAAAGGTGTCTTACCTCTGAATCTTGCAGTCCCCCATTGAAGGTTCTTGACCAACTCCCATCTGATAGGAGTTGAAGAACCTATGGAGGTGGTAGCCTCTTGAAGGTAGGATCCTAAGTGTTGGGAGGAGTCTACGCTAGTAAAAAATGCAAGAATATTTTCTTTATAATAAATGAAGAAGATAGAGTGACACTAGTGGTAGTCTCTACCCACATTAGGTTTCCACCTAAAATATTGGTATCCATATGTGATTTATGTGTTGATTTATTTATTGTTTATATGATTTTGTTCTTAATATTTCTCATGGTTCATTGAATAATCTCTCATCTATAACAAAGTGTTGTAATGATACCATGGTTCAATATAACTTTGAAATAAATGCATAAACTATGTAAGTTTTAATTGGGAACGAAATATTGATTCACCTCCCCCCTCTCAGTATTTTTAACACTTATCTATCTCTTTCTCTCACCATCCATCTCTAACTCTCTTTCTATCTCTTTCTCTCCATATTTATATGTCTTTTCTCCCTTCCTCCCTCCCTCTTCCCCTTACTCTATTACTCTGTCTCTACCCTCCTTTCCCCTCACCCCCTTGTCTCCCTCTCTCAATCTGTTCTTCTCTCTCTCACTTCTCCTTTCTAACCTCTCTCTCTTTCTCTCCTCTCTCTCCTTCCTCCCTCACTCCTCTCTCTCTACTGCTCTTACTCTCTCTTAGTCCCTCCCTCATCACTCTCTCTATCTCTCTATTACTCCCTCTCTCTCCCTCTCTCTTCCTCCTCCATCTCTATTTCTATCTCCCCTCTCTCCTTCTCTCCCCCACCCTCTCTCTCAATATATATCTATCTCTCTCTCAATTCCTCTTCCTCCCTCTTGTTATCAATCTCAATTCTCTCTCTTCTCTCTACCATTTATATCTATCTCTATATCCCTCCTTTTATCCTTCTTGATCTCTCCCTCACTCCCTCCCTTTATCCTTCTTGATCCCTCCCTCACTCCCTCCCATCCACATTTATTTATATATCCTCCCCCAACTCTCTCTCTCTCTCTCTCTCTCTCCATATCTATATATTTATCTCTCCCAAACTTCCCTCTTCCCTCTCTATCATTTCTCTATTTCTTTCCATCCACCCCTACCTCTACCTCTCTCTCTCCGCCCTTCCCTTTCTTGTATTTCTCTATCCCTCCCTCCTCACTTAGTCCCTTCTTCGCAAGAACTACAATCTGACATTTTGAATCAATAACAAATGGAATCTTAGGTTTCAAATGAGTGAACACTATACTAAAAATAGAGTATATGATTATCAAATCGATTCTAGAGTGTTTCTATGTAATATTCTATCTTGATGTAATAAAAAAAAATTATATTCTTCTTTATTTTTAATCCTACCAATAAAAATTACTTTACCAAACCATAGAAATTTTATGAACACTCACATAGGAAGACACTAAATTTTGTATTCGAAAATGCTATTGACATAGTCTCTATTCTAAAAAACAATACTGCAAATTGGTACCTCCAACTGTGGAAAATTAGAAACAAAAATGAATTGAAAATAAATAATAAGTCTAATAAAATAAAGTAGTAATTTTCCACGGTAGGGGTCATCCCTCTTTAGATGAGTTATGAGAAGGAACAAACAATGACTACTTCAATTAAATATTCATTCATAAGAAAAGAGAGGCACAAAATTCATGTAGACATTTTATTAATTAGATATTGGTTTACAAACATATAGCATTACAATATAAAATCTCCTCCCATTCGACATGAGAGGGGATGGTTCTTATAGATTTCCATATCTAGCTAAATTTGGGAAAATATTTCATGAAAATCCATGAGAATCTATTGGAGCTTCTTTCAAAAGGAACAAACATTCCATTCTAGCTTGTGGGAATATAGAAGATTATAGCTATGTCATGTCCCTTCCTCATAATCTAGGTGTTATAAAAAAACATGGAATTTGCTTCAAGTAGCACACTACAGTAAACCAAGACTAGCAACTTCACAACAGGTTGAGAGTAGGAGCACTGAAACAAGCTAGGAGTAGGTGCATCACACCACACTATGAGTAACAATGCTACAACATGCCAAGAGTAGTAGCACTGCAATGTACCAAGAGTAGAAAAATTCTACAATAATATGGAGAAGAAGTTTGCAACCATCCTCATCACTAAATGAAAAAGGATTATCTCTCTCAAATACATAAGAGCAATTCAATACATTGACAAACAATGTGGGAGAACATACCTGAGACAAAAATGCATCACTTTGGGAATGATAGGAATAGAAATTGTTATGATGGATGGTAAAAGGTAGTAAAAAGTAAAATGTTAAATTTGGAAAATATGGCATATATAACACTCATAATTATTTTTTTTGGTGCCCCATCAAACTAGAATGAAAATAACTTCAAACAAATGTCAAGTCCAGTGGAAGTGAAACACATGAGATTGTCAACGTTACCTCTTAAACAATGTAGAATATATATTTGAACATTTATCTTGTTTGCTAATTTTTGTTCATATTGTTACTGATGTGGGTGATACATTTTAGAACATCATTCTAATTCTTCTTAGCACACATAATGCATTTTTTTAAAATACAAGGATTCGAGAATCTAGAGTAGTTACCTCTATGCCAACAAAGTATTTCATCAAGCCGGAATATGTCATACCAAACTCTTGTTTCCATGTTCATTTAAATTGATCTACCAATAGATTTCCAATGTAAATCATGTCATTAACATATAAACAAACAATTATGATTTTCCCTCGCAAAGTTCTTTTTGTATATAAAGTGGGTTCGTGGCTAATTCGATAAATCAATGTCTAATCAAATGAGATTATATCCTATTGTACCAACAACTTTAAGGTTTATTGATTCCATAATATATTTATTCAACGTATATACATTATCTTATTTTCCTTTTCTATCACACCCTAGTGGCTATTGCACATAAAATTCTTCTTCTAAAATTCGATTTAGGAATGCAAAGTTCACATCTATTGGGCATGTCTTCCATATGTTTTGAGAAGTTATTTCTTAGAATTTTGTTGCTATCTCTAATCTATCAAAGAGTGCAAATGATTCTCCAAAATCAATTCCAAGTTGTTTTGTAAGCCCCTTTTCTACTATTCCTTCCTTCTCTCTTTCTAATTCACATCTTTTATTAATTTTGGTTTTACAAACCCATTTCACTCCATCACTGTTCTTATTGATAAGTAAATCCACTAGATCCATTTATTATTCTTTTCTATGAAATTTATCTCCTCATTCATGGCTAGGGCCAATTTCTCTTCTTCGAAAGCTTCCATAAAACATATTGGTTGACATATAAACAATGCAAAATGTGAATGGTTATCTAATTCTTCATAAATGCTTGCATAGTTTTTGTCTTTCTAGGGCCAGAATCATTACTTGAGTAAGGACCAAGAGTGGACTAACTTTCTTTTCTTGATGAGTCTCCTTGAACTTGAATTCTTAGAGTCCTTGTTGGCTACTATGAAATTGGTGATTAATTTTGAGTTCCTTGTTGTTTTTATTATTCACTCTACTCTTCTACATTTACTTGTCCATAAGGAATTATTACCCCAATAGTCATAGTTTTATTTACTCTTCCATCCCAAGCTTCAAGCTCTTTTAGCTCTACATATGTATTTATTATAAACTTAATTATGAGTGTATTGTATAACTTGTATTCTTTAGATAAATGTTTTTCTTTCAATGAACTTATAACCATGCTCATACTTGTTCTATTCTTCCTTTTTGATATGCCATGCTATTGTGGTCTGTATCTCGGTGTGAATTTTCTCTTGGTTCCATGATGTTTACAATATGTTGTAAACATATTCAAGTCAAATATCCTTGTTGATTAGATCTCAAGATTTTAATATACTAACCACTTTGATTTTCAACAAGGGAAAACTCCTTAAAATTATCAAAAGTTTTAGATGTGAATTTCAAGAAATATATCCAACTCTTCCAATTGAATCATGATGGAGTATCAAGAAATATAATTGTCATGCAAGAGATTATGTTTGAATAGGTATAGAAAAATTAGTATGAACCAAATCCAATGGTACTTTTTCCTTATAAGATGCATAATTGGAAAGCTAAACCTATGTTTTTTACCAATACGCGTATATCGCTAGAGTTGGCTAGTTCATATATTATAAATATACACCTCTCATAAGAGTTGGATAGTTCATGTATTATTGGTAGGACTTTAACCATTTTCTTCTATTGCAAAAAAAAAAAAAAAAATCCTCCAAAATACAAATCATGACATCTCAAATTCCAAAATCAAGACTTATCTATACTAGTTACATTATGGGAAAATAAGGTTGATTGATTGGTATTCATCATGGTTAAAGGATACATGCTATTCTTGGTCTTTTCACTTCTGGCAATTAGTTTCCTACTAGGAAAATTTTCTAGCTTTGTACAACTATTGCAGTTGAAAATAAGTTTATAATCATTTTCAATAAGTTAAGAAATGTACATAAGGATATGCTTTAATACTTGGACAAAATATATGTATAAAATGTTTGTATTTTCACCTTTTCTAGTAAGCACATGAACTACACCACCAACTACATTAACAACACTATCATCACCAAATTTGAATTCAATCTTAACAAAGTTAAAAACATATTCTTCTTTCTAGTCATATGGTTATTACAACTACTATCTAACAACAAAAAGTCTTTGTTACTCTGAGGCAAAATCAGAAGCAATATACATAGACTCAAAAGTACTTTTAAAGGTAAAATTAGCTTTCATTTTATTTAGATCTACTTGAGTTTTTTTTCAACATTCATTATCATAATTCCCATACCTTTTACAATAATTCCATTAAGGTCTATATTTTCATAATGTGTTCTTTGCTAATGACCTCTTCTACTCCCCCCTAAGATCTAAGGGTTTTGTTACGAATCTCCTTGATATGAGTTTAAATTGCCATCTCTTTATAACTTGCCTCTGTTATATCTTCTCCTACATCTTTTATTCCTTCATCTACCTATGTTAACATATGCCTATTATTTGAAATATTTCTCTAAGGAATCATCATCATTATTCATCCATGTATCATGGAATAACAATGATCCCATTAGCTCATATATATAAATCTATGCTAGATTCTTTGATTTTTTAATGGAAACTGCTACAACATTAAATTTGGTTGGCCATCTCCTCATAACCTTCTCAACCACCATTTGGCATGTTATATCTTCAACATGTGTTCTTAACTTGCAAACGACATTCATCATTTAAGTCATAGACTATTTAATAAAATTAATTATTTCTTCTTTAGATTCTCAAAACTCCTTCTAAGAGTCTGCAAGTTTGCTATTTTGCTTTGTTTATGCCTTGAGAGGAAATTTCTAAAGTGTCCCATTCTTGCTTGACATAATTTGTTGTACATTTTTTGATAAAATGGAAACTTATAATCATTGTTGAATAAGTCATAGTGCGTGTGAAGCCTTCTCTCTATTTTCATTTAATAAAAAAATTGAGTGTTTTTCATAATCTGTATGTCTATCTGATTTGGTTTTCTGAGCCCACTTTCAACTACATCTCAACAATCTTGAGCGTATAAGAAATTTTCATCATGATTGACCAAATTTCATAATTTTTACCTCTATAAATTGGCCTCTAAAGTTTTCCTAAAATATTGATATATTTGTAGAATCCAATAGTAGTACTCAACCCAATATCGTGGGCTTCTAACTATGGAGGATCAACCATATCTTTAGTTGTACTACTCGATTACCAGAGTACATGAGAGTATCTTCTTGCGTATTGTTTTCACTGCAATTATAACAGTTGAGTGGTCAAGTGGCTAATCTAGGCCTAGTTTCAAGATACCCTCAAGATTTAAAATACACCCGATAGTTTGTGGAAGTAAGATTTTGTGTATAGGTATGTCTAATGGAGTGCTACTTGAAGAGGTACTAGCATGGGTTATAGGTGCTTTTGACTAGGTGAAACACTTTGTTTCCAACCACACAAAACTCTGTAGTTCTTGGGTATATTCTTTCTCAATGGTAGTTTTACTTGCTTAACAACATATCAATTTAAGATTTTATAAATGTTAGAACATGTCTCTAGCATAAAAACTTTCTAAAAGTTATAAAGAGATCATTTTTCCACTCATTTGTGAAATCTAAACAAAATATCTTTATGAAAAAAACAAATACATAAAACTATGACTTTAAAAAGTTTCTATTCACTTAGGTAAATACTTTGTACCTTATTATATGCATCAGTTGTGAAACTCCTTGCTTTTTGCAACATCGATCCACCAATATACTCCTACATACATGAATGAGGTATGACTCATAAACTTACACCAAACTTCATCATTTCCAAGGTCTTAGAAATAAAAAATATATAAATATAATTTTCTTCCAAATAAACTCTCCAACAAACTAAATCTTTCTAAACCATCAATTCGTTAACCATAGACATCCTGTACCTAAATTATTAACTAATATGATTATTTGATATTTTTTTCTCGTAGGTTCTTCTTCCAAAAAAAGATGTGGTAGTGTATAAGTAGAGAGACATACTTAGGAGGTGTTGAACCATTCGAAAACTGACTATCCAACAATTTTGTGATAACTCAATCGGCGGAAAACATCGTTCCAATAACAAATTGATTTGTCGATCGACATATTTCTCAGCTAACTCAAAGAATAAGGTGTCAACTTAGTCATTTTAATAAGAGAGCTAACTCCAGTCTGAGGAAGAATCACAGTCCCCTAACGAGGGGATTTTTGCTAATGGCACATGTTTTGCTGCACACCGGCTTGCGTTTAACTATGGATGGTCAAATATTCTTCACATTAATCTTCCGCTTTGTCAATGTGCGCTTGGTTCCACTAATTCTTCTGGAAACACATGTTTCCACCTTCAGAATTTACCATCCTTTTCCTACTTTGGTTGTCAACGAATCAAAATATTGTGATGTGTTATTATGATAGACTGCCGCAGCAACCTGTTTTATCAAAATCTTGTTAGGATTGTTGAGTTTAGTCAACTGATATCGAATTATCCCTGGTTATTTAATTATGATTAGGGTAGTGTATTATTATAATTAATGGATATAGATTTCAAAATGTTACAAAAATCTCAAATATATAAATTAAATTAATCATTTAATCTTGTATATAGAATCTGAAATCTACAATAAAATACCCTTTATTACAACTAAAGACCAACTCTTCTTCCACTGCGTCTATATTTTTCAAACACTCCAAAGTATTCGAGGCACTTACTTACAGGTTTGCGCCATGTGGGGAAGGTTTTTCTGAGGGAAGCATTTAAAAATGAACCCAAATCATGTATCAGTATAACTAGACGAGGGAAATGGTATGTGAAATCCAATTTCGGGCAGAAAACCACTCCTGCTTACGTACACCCATTCGCTATATGCTCTCCACGTATGCCGAGGACATCATGAACAGAAGGTATTCACTTCAAATTAGACTTTATCAGAGCAGGTAGATCTAATACTAGTTGCACGGTTCATAAGTTATTCATTTCAAATTAGACTTTATCAGAGCAGGTACTTCTAATACTAGTTGCAGGTCACAACCTAATACTACGCAATAATTGTCCTCTACACGCTGATTTTGATCCAAATATTTGTCTACTTCTGCTATACTATTTGATTAAATTCATAGCCAGTTCAGAGAGAATTCGTACCCAACTTCTCTGAGTTCTTCTTTCTGTACTCCACTTCTCTTAATTTACTTGAATCGTTATCTTCCACCTTGGCCTTGCTACAAGGTTAGGGAAATTAATTTCAAGTTTCATCTCATACAGCTTAAGGATGAAGTCAGTATCAGAGAAGACATACATGAAGCTACCACTTCCCCCTCCTGTACGATGGAGAATTAGAGGGGTGGAAATCTTTGACTTTGTTCTGAGGTTGCTTGCCATTGCTGCCACGGTTTCTGCAGCTATTGCCATGGGCACAACTGATGAAACTCTACCATTTTTCACCCAGTTCTTCCAATTCGAAGCCAAATTCAACAACCTATCAGCCTTCATGTACGTATAACACTACTCTTTCTCCTCTTCTTAAATAATTAGCGAGATTCTCAATCATACTGTATCTTCAGAATAATTCTTGAGATTAATTGCTAATTATCATTTCAGATACTTCGTAATAGCCAACACCATTGTGGGAGGATACCTACTGTTATCTTTGCCCATCTCCATCCTGAACATAGTGAGACCTCGTGCAGCAGCGTTGAGAGTCATTCTCATTTTATTCGATACGGTAAATATGCATTAATTCATATAGTTCAGAATTTCAATTTATCATAATAACTATATTGTGTTTAACTTTGAATTCTAAGTTTTGAAAATATTTTGGCATCTTATGAACAGAAGCTTGCTTAGACAATTAACTCAATTTTGGTGAATTTAAGTCTATTGCAGATTGAGGATATTGTTACTAGATAAGTCAATTGTTTAGTCTCTTACGTGACCGTTAGATTTTGAGAAATTCAAAACATCTGCAACCGGGGACAAGGATGTCTTCTTCTGTCACGATTAGATTAGAGGATGCTTTTTCAATCCTATCACTTAATCTAACTAAATTCAATTGTTTGAACTTGGTCATGTGAAATTACTGATATTTAATTCTTAAATATTCTTAAAATCTACTATGTGATAAAGATAACCCATATATATTCTGGATATAGTAAAGAATAGCAGTATCGTAATGGCAGGTGATGGTGGCTTTGGGTACATCGGGAGCAGCGGCAGCTGTAGCAATAGTTTATGTGGCTCGCAAAGGAAACACTACCACGAACTGGTTTGCGATCTGCCAACGGTTCAATACATTCTGTGACCAGGCCATCGGTGCTCTCAGTGCCTCCTTCGCTGGAGTGGTCGTCCTAATTCTGCTGGTTCTGTTATCTGCTTTAACTCTCTCAAGACGCCGGACAGAGATTCATTCTCCCAAAATCTGAGAAGGCGTGGCTTATTTGCTGGGAAATCGGCTAAAACATACTTTATAGCCGATAAACTATGTGCTTGTGTGGTATTTTATGCAGAAGGATCAGGTGAGTCCATGTTTGGGAATGTAGACAAACCTGTTATGAAAGGCCTCCCCGATGTAAACTTTCACTTCCTTAGATATAAAGCATGCTTTATCTTTGAACAAAACTTGAATGACCGTCGCGATATATTAATCTAGGTTATTATGTCAATGAGGGCGCAACCAATCACCAACATGGGTTATCATGTTAAATAGAACTCAATAAGTAAACCACATCCTGATCAATCAGTGTAAAGATGAATTATTTACCACGTATAAAACGAAATTTAGATGTATGATATCTTCTAAATAGTGGTTAAGGCCACGTTATTGTTTTTCCATTTGTATGAGGCCACATTGTTGGTAGAGTTAAAAAAAGATACAATATAATTAGTAATGAATGACATAAGGGCATATGTATGCACAAGCATCATTTGGAAGAGTGGTTAATTTGGAATTCTAAATGGTTATTTTTGTTTATTTAAATAATTAATAAAATACAATATAATAAAAACAGGTTAATATTTAAGTAAAGTAAGTTCAATTTTGAGAACACTCTTATAAGTTAAAAAAAATAATAAATTTTAATTTTAAAATAAATTATAAATTAAAAAAAAATAATAATAAAATAAAAAGTAAGTATTATGAATGTATTAAGAAAAGTTTTATGATGATGGTGATATGTGATCTGATAGAGATGGCAGAGGGTATGGTTATTGTCATAAAAAACAATGTCAATAGTAAATATGGCTTATTTGACTATGGCCAAAATTAATTCTTGTTCTCAAATAGGAAGATATGAATTAATGAAATTTAATTCACTACAATACTCCCCAATTTGGAATGGTAACTTCTTTATTTGTATCGTTAGCTTCAAATTGGTATCATCTCTTCATAATTTGAAACTAATGATGGAAATTTTCTCATTTCAACATTTTTCAAAGTTAACCCTGTATTTCCAGTGTTTATAGACTCTCGTCATGGCCCTCCTTGTCGCATACCTCTAATATTTCCATCCCTTCTCGCTACTACATAATGAGTGGTGCCCCTGTTTTGATGGCAACATAGTTGAACTCTCGTTATACACTCATGAGTTCCTAGTTTTGTCTTGGCTGCACTCCCTTCATCCCTTGTTTTCCTCGTCTCTCAAGCCTTCATTTTTATTTCTTCCCACAGCTACCATGACTAGCTAGTGTGCCAGTTGTAGAAGCGATGGACATCGTCATGGATCTCAAGGAGTACATGAGCTTTGTTTTCCATTGATTCCTCATCCCCTTTTTAGAAAAACTGAACTCTGCATTAGTACAATAAGGGCTAAGTGAAATGAAGGAGTGATTGTGTCATTGGAAGTCAGAGATGATGGATGAAAGTGCTACCTTGGTGCTAAACATTGGGCATATGCACATAAAAAACAATACTACCTCCATATGATAGACTTGTATAAGAAACTCAAGTCAGTCACAGGCAAGGTCTTGCTCAAGTGTAATACTATGAGGGATAAGATTTTAATGATGCTCGAGGATATTTAGTGGCAGTTGGTCGACATCGAAGGAAGACTTGCCTACATAGAACCTACATTTACTCTCGGCTTCACTCTTAGAACAAACAACAAAGATGTGATGAAGCCAATCGAGGTGGAAACCTTGCTCTATTTTTAAATTTGCATGGTTAATCTACCTCTAATTTCTTTCACTTTGTCTTGGCTTAGTTCTCTCTAAAACAAATATTAGTTATGTCCCACCATGATTGTTGGGATTTAAACGCTTTATTTTGATATACGTTTTTGGGCATTAAATACATTCATATATTTTTAATTTAGAGTTGGTTTGATTTCTGTGTGGTAAATTGGATAGAAACACCCATAGTAAAAGTTTATTAATTAGTTTCAATCATAAAATTTAGTTTAAAAAAATATATTAAAATATAATTTTAATAATATTTCATAATAATATTAATATATATATATTAATTATAATATTTTTAAATTAAAATTAATATAATATATTATTATTAATTTCAAGGTTTATGGCCAAGCCACACACCAAATAGGTGTATGAGAGCTCCTTGTTTGTGGGACAAGGGACC
>APFE031743306.1:20798-40386 GCA_000404065.3 Pinus taeda
TGTAATCCACTTAAACCATATTTTTTTTACTTTGCCCCCTTTGAGAGGGCTTTTATAAAATTACTACACATGAAGAGTAATAATATTCTTCCTTTTTGAAAGAGTAGAGTGTATCAATCTAATAATATGTATTCTTAGAGTATGTCTTTGGTGTTTTGGCATACATGTGTGTGTTGAAATGTGGCAATAAGAATATTCTAAATTAATTTGTCCTTGAATTAAATTGTGAATTAAAATCGAATTTAGTCTTAAAATCTACTTGGAAATAATTAATTAAGTTATTTTGAATTAATTAGTTGGAGAAATTCAAGTTAGAAGTCTTTCTGAAGTCATGCAAGAGTTATCCCTTAAATTAAGGAGATAAGATTGAGTTATATTTGTGTTGTAATTAGTTAACTCAGTTTACTGAGTTAAGTCTAGTTAAATTAGTTCCAAACTGTTTGAGGAAGTAATAAAGAGTTAGCAATCAGTTGATGCATGCGTGCACTCAACTAGTGCACTCAAGTTAACTAAAGATTCCCTCATCAGAAACTCATGCATGTCTATTCTAAGAAAGACCCAGTTAAGTTAAATGTCAAGGACAATGTACTATTAGTTGCATGTGTTTTCCTATAAAGAAAACTCATGCATGCAGAAGGAATCATTCCTTGAAGATTACGCAGTTCTCACAATGTGTGAGATCAAGTTATCATCCACTTGGTAGATGAGTTTTCCACTTGGTTGAAGAAGAATCATCCCAGAGGAACTACGCAAGGAAATAGGAGCTTGGAGGGCATAGAGGAAGGCTTGCGAGAAGCTAGGATTTCCTGTGAGCATCCGTGAGGATTGTACTGAGAGTTAGCTAGTTGTCAGAGCTAAGGATTTGTATAATCTATATGTATTTCCACCTTGTATGATAATATAGATAGTGGGGTTTTTAGCTGAGGCTTTCCCCAAAGTATTTTCATGTGTTTCATGTGCATTGATTCTTCTTCTTCTGGTTATATTGTTTAGCTCGATTCAGCTCGATCTTTAATCTTCCACAAATTGATAGTAGAAGCAGGTTATAGTATTTTTCTTTGATTTATATTGCATTATCGGGTTAACCTATAGTAGCAAATTTTCTACATGGTATCAAAGCTGTGAACAATATATTAAGAAGAGAATTCGAAGTTTGCAGTTCAGGTTGTAGGTGCAAATCGAATTCATATCATACTTCAAGGTTGGCCAATGGTATTCTATGGCTTGAGACTCGAGTATGCCTTGGAAGGTAGCTTGAATTACATAGCATGGAAAGATAGAATGGAGGTTGTATTAGAAGACAATGGCTTGAAGGAATTCATTGATCAAGAAATCCCAAAGTCAACTTCAACTAATGCACAAGAGTTGGTTGAGTGGAAGAAGTGTGTGGCGAAGGCGAGATAAATCATCCTTGAGGGAGTTCGAGACCATATTGTCTTGAGTCTCCATGGGAAGGATACTCCATTTTCAATGTGGAATACATTGAAGGACCTCTACCAGAACAATAGTGACTAAAGGAAATTGGCGCTCAAGGATAAGCTTCGAAGAACCAAGATGGAGAAGGGCGATACTCTTTCCACATATCTGAACAAGCTCCCCAACTACAGAGATGAGCTTAGAAGTGTGGGAATAACTAGTGTCGATGATGATATGGTAAGCCTCGCTCTCCTTGGACTTCCAAAGAGTTGGAATAGCTACGAAGACTCTGTGAATGGAAGGTAGAAACCGTTAGATTAGGAACGACCATGGTCGGATCTGATGCAGGAGGAGATCAGGAGGAGCACACAAAATGGTTCTTCATCCAAGGATGATGATGAAGAAAATTTTGCCTTAGCGAGTAAGGAAAGGAAAGGGAAGGGGAAGGCTTCCCATTCCAAATTGAATTATTCTCATGGAGGGAAGAAGAGTGACAAGTCTGAAGTGAGATGCTTTAATTGTCACGATATGGGACATTATAAGACTAATTTCCCATCGAAGAAGTCCAAGAAGGGATCCTCGGAAGGATTGGAAGGTAAGGCATTAGCCTCTCAGTTCGAAATGGACTTTACCCTCATCGCATGCATGGTGTCATCGATGATGGGTTGTGTTTGGTATCTTGACAGTGGAGCCTCATTCCACATGACCAGTGATAAAAATTTATTCAGTGCCTTGGTGGAGAAATATCTCAAGATGTGCATAACGATGGGTGACGACGGAAAGTATAGTGTTTCAGTAGAGGGCACGGTTGCTTTTCAAAAGGAGCATGTAGCTCCTATCACCTTGACAGATGTGAAGTATGTGCCTGGACTGAAGAAGAACTTGGTATCGGTCGTGATGTTGGAGGACAAAGGCTACGATGTTGTCTTCTGTAAAGGAAAGGCGTTCCTAAGACACATATTCATGGGTTAAACCAAGACAATAGGGATTTGGGTGAAGAATCTCTATAAACTAGAGGTAGATGATTGTGTAGCATTGAGTACGAAAGCAGAATTGGTGTAAAGCCAAGACATTGGCGAGTTGTGGCACAGGTGTTTGGGCCATTTGCATCATGGGGCTTTGAAGATAATGCAGTAGATATCTATAGGACTTCCCAAAGGTAAATTTGATCAAGTTGACACATGCAAAGGTTGTACCTTGGGAAAGTACACCAAGTATTCCTTTCATGATTGAGACAGTCAAGCAAAGGCTATCTTAGAGCGAGTTCATGCTAATGTGTGTGGATCATTCTCGACGGCATCCACAGTGAAGCAAAGGTATTATGATATTTTCATTAAAGATTATCCTCGTAAATGCTGGATTTATTTCATGCAGAAGAAGGACCAAACCTTCGCAAATTTTTGTGAGTTCAAAGCTTTGGTCGAGAAAGAGTTAGGGAAGAAGATCAAGGCCTTGAGAAGCAACAACGGTGGAGAATATGTCTCTCAAGAGTTTAAGGAATTTTGTGCAGTAGAAGGAATTAAACAGGAATTGATGACACCTCATAACCCACAGCAGAATGCGGTGGTTGAGAGGAAGAACAGAATTATTGTAGGGACAGCACGGGAAATGTTGCATGACCAAGGCCTTCCACTTCACTTGTTGGCTGAGGCATGTAACACAGCAGTCTATTTGCAAAATAGAAGCCCGCATCACATACTTGGGATGAAGACACCAGAGTAAGATTTCTCTGGTAAGAGACCAGATATGGGTCACTTCAGGATCTTTGGCTCATCGGTATATTGTCATGTGACAAAGGATGTGTTATCACTTAGAACTAAAAAGAACTGATATATGTAACTTTTCATCCTAGCCCGATGACAAAGGTCAGTGATAGTCTATTCTTGTTTTAATTTTTCTTCCCTTAGAGTCTGAAGTTTTAAAGAGGTCATGAGTCAAGTTTATTCTCAGTCCCCATTGGTTCTACTCCACCCACCACTGTTTCATAGCCACGTGTCATCTTATGTCAGTCACCAAGTCTTTTAGTAATTTCGCAGTGCATGCATACTATTAAAGTGTTTTCGCAGCGCTTTTATAGTTTAACAGTTTTGCAGCGCAAACTCTATTAGGCAATTTTGCAGCGCATCATTCAAATTTAAAACTAACCGCACTGCGAAATCATGGATTCGTACATTTCGCAGCAAATCTTTCCCGAAATGTCAAGTCCGTTAGGTGAGTCACAGGGCATGACTTCTCATGTCAGTTCATGTACCCCTCTTATCAAATTCCACCACTCATTGCCATTATCACCCCCACTAGATCTGTTGATACGCACGAATCATCATTTCCAAGAAACACCACCGTGCATAAATCTTAATGATGGCTCTAAATCTTGCATGAATGACAAATCTGCAAGATTGCAACTTGAGAGATTTAAACGGCAAGATTTCAAGCTCAAATACAAAGATAATCAAGCGAGGCTGATAATCAAGCGAGGCGGATAATCAAGCGAGGCTAAATCACAATCCAAACTAGAGCTGATAGTCATTGTTTGCGAATATTTGAAAAAATCAATGGAGAAAAAGGAGCACAAATCTGGAAAATGTCTAAGGACTGAACCTGAAGGCCTAGATATAACACTAAGGAATAAAGAGGTGGAGAAAGCATTCAAAAAGGTAGGGTGCTGGAAATTTTGCAAAAAGTTACAAGGAGGACACGCACAGGTAACCAAAGAATTTGTGCTTAACTTCACAGGCTTGAATTCAAAGGTAGCTGTGATAGAATTGCAGGTTTCGGCAGAGGTGATATCTACTGTGACAGAGATCCCACGAGGAAAAGAGCAATGGTTTAAAATTTTCAAATTTGACATGAATCCTTGCAAGGAGTTCTTAAAGAATGAGTTTGTAAATGCAGATTTAAGTAAGGCAGTGCCCAGGAGTTATGTCAAAGAATATTATGCTCATTTACTCACCTGCATACAAAAATATATTACTTGTGAAGGAAGGTATAACAACGTTTACTCATACCATTTTAAGCTCCTTTTGCATTTCACAGGGAAGGTCTCCATAGACTTACCTTTTTATCTTTTCCGTAGTTTGAGTAAGATGTGTGATAAGGTACAGCTGAGGAAAGAGGATTGTGAAACCTCTTTGTTTCATCATGGTTTGATTAAACTACTGGTTTTAGATGAGCTCCAAAAGGTAGACAGATATTGGAATTCATTCATTTTTATGGCTGGCTTCAAAAGTCAGACTGGCCTCAGTCCTCTACCTGCAAGAGATTTTACAATAGCAGAGCTCCAAATAGAAGCAAGAGCTAAGAGAGTTCCAAATTCACAAGCAAGAAAACAAGTGAAGCCACTCATCATTCAAGATCCACCTCAACAATCAACTAAGGAAAAAGCTCATGGTAAAAAGACTGTACCTGAAACAAGCACATCTAAAGTAGCCTCAAGGAGAAGAACAAGAAGCCAGATGACTAAGGAAAAAGGTAAAGCTGTAGCAGTTGAAGAAAGTCCAGTTTCCAAGGGAAGCCTAAATGATTTATTATAGGCTATTGACTTTGAGCAGTCTCTACCAGTGCAAATTGAATTGATACAGTCAGAACAGGAGAGTACCAAGAAAGCCAAAGCCTAAAAAAGGCTTAAATTTGATGAGCCAGCTGAACAATTTGTTTTTAAACCTATAAGGCCTATGACAAGGAGATTCCAACAAGTACAGGAAGCACTGCTAAGAACAGAGGAGACAGGGGAAGGGACACAACGCCAGCAAAGGAAGAACACAGGCAAAACAATCATTACATCCAAAGAAGACAATATAGCAGACCTGAAGAGAAAATTGGAATCAGCTAAGCATGAGATTGCCAAATTGAAGAAAGCTGCTAGAAGACATGCAGTCATAGAAGCAAACTATTATAGAATTAAAACTCTATGGGAAGAGAATGCAGCTGTAGAAGTGGTTGATTGTAATACACAATTTCACACCTGGACAGTGCCGGAAATCAAAGAAGCCAAGTACATCAGGATGATTAATATGCAACTGAGAGCTGGGAATAAGGTTATGAAGAAATAAATAGAAGATCTGAAGGCACAGCTAAGCCAGCTTAAAGGACCTGCTAAATGAGTTTACATTTCAAGTAAGATTTTGTTTCGAAATTTTGATAAGTTTTCTTGATCTTACCTTTCTGAAGAAAGCTAAATCCCTATTCAGCTTTTGGAAAGTCTAAAAGAAGTTTTGGCAACCAAGTACTCAATTTATAAAGGTCTCGGGTTAAAAACAAGGTTTTTTAAACAACTCAGCAGTTTCGTAGCGCGCTATGAAACTGCTGAAGGTGATGATTTTAACATAAATCAAGCAGTTTTGAAGCAGAAGTAGAAAAATTTTGAAGGACAGATATATACAATGAGACATCTAAAGTTACAGCAGCCAACCAGACTAGCACAAGTGGAAATAAATATTTTGGATCAAAAAGTTGCATTTTGTCATATCATAAGAAAATTAAAGCACAGATCAGACAGCTTGAATGCGTTTCCCTTTTTTGTTTTCAAGACAGTGGATGACACATCATCAAATCATGTTTCATAACAGTGGACAACACATCAATAGAGGTGGCCACCGTCATATTTTGAGGAACAAAAATAAAAAACCGACTTATGTGGAATTGAAAACCATAAAGCCGAGAAGCAAGGATAGTCTCCTAATTTTTCTGAACAGTGAAGAAGATACAAAATTCAAGAGGAGCGTGGAGCATTGAACACCCATCTCAGCCAAACTGAAAGAGAACCAGATGTCAAAGAAAGGGATTATCTTAATCAAAGCCATTATGCATGTAATATGGAGTTAGAGTCATATTTGATTTAGATCTCTAAAAAACTCCAGTCAACAGTTTGTTGTATTTATTAAGTAGTTAGAGTTTAAGAGTTGTCAGTAATAGAAGTAGTTTTCGAATTCCCCTCATGCTTGAGGAGGAATCTTGATCAGTTAGAATAAGAGCTCTATATATAGCTGAAACAACAATGTAATGGGGGTTGGAAATTTTATGAAAAGACTGGTATTTGGCTTATGTAAAACTCTGTTTCAGTAATACAAGTTTGGCTTTACTTCTCAAGATTCATGAGGGATCTTTATGTTCAGAATATGTGATGTTGTTCTTTTCCTAATTCTTGCAGTGGTATGGATGTATAATCACTCATAATTCACTAAATGTGCTCTGACTTCCTCTATACATTTATAAACTGTGTGGTCCTATATGAGTTTATGTTCTGAATGTTTAAATGCTGAATGCCCTGACTTCTATGTAAGGTTGAATTTATTGTGATATTGAGATGTTGTTGACTCCATAAGCCCAATGGATAGTTGTTAATGTGTTTCCACCATTCATATTTTTCACAGTTATTCTACAAGAGTTAGCCATCTTATCTATAATCAAAATCATTAATCCATTCAGAGAGATCCCTCTTAGGTTGAGGAGGCTAAGCCTCAGCCTAAAGTAGGTTTGAAATAGTTACTTAGAGTCAACCTGACCAGTAGCCTATCAGGATCTGATTGTGAGTTAACATTTTGGTGCATTTGCCGGGAGCCTGAAGATTATTCATTCCCGAAATCAAGAAGTTGAACTTTTGAAGGTAGCGGGAGCTTAGAAAGTTTTCGAGGCTGCATTCTACCTTGGTGACTCCATATAATTTTAAAGTTAAAAAGGTGGCTTCGAGAGGAAGATATACACGGAGTAATCCTGACCGAGATCCACCTACTCCTGTGGATACTCCAAACACCATCTCAAGGAGCAGGCAAAGGTTTCCTGATATACCAGGTACTTCATCTTTTTCGAAATCTTTGTTCCCTGAATTTTCTAGAAGTCCTGAAGATAAAATTGTAGATGACAAAATTCATGAGGTATTGTTGAGGTCTGAGAATGAAGAAGAACTTATTGGAATTATTTTAGATTTACAAAAAAGAGGCATTGATACTTCATCCTTAGTGTCACAAAAAGATAAGGAGGAGTTTTGGGAGGTTGTTACTTCAGAATTACTGTTAGAGGAAGAATATTTAAGCAACCTCAAAGAGCTTGATCCTTTTGAAGTTTTGCTCAAATCCAAAACTAGTTTACCCCTCACAAATTGGAGTTCCTTTGTCAGTGGTTTGCAAAGTCCAAATAGTCCTTTTCGTACTAATACTTTATCCTCTGCCTCTGCTAGTCCCAATAGTCCTCAGACTCTATCTCACACTAGTTCTGGTCCCACCGGTCATACAATACCTATTATTACTTCTCCTCCATTCATCATGGCTATACCTGCTAGGTATGCTCCACTAGCTCTCCCTGTTGTTTTACATGACCTTCCTAGCAAATATGCTGCCAGAATTCCAACATGGGGAGGAGATGAAGACATTACAGTAGAAGAACATGTAGATAGGTTCAATGATTTTGTTGATGGGGAAGAAGTTGATGATGAAGATGTAAACTAAGATTGTTTGCTCAAGCTTTCATTGGGGAAGTCAGAAAATGGTTCAAAGCCCTTAGAGCTGGAAGTATTCATAGTTGGGTAGAATTTGAAGATAGCTTTCTAAGGAAATGGGGAAACAGAACCAACCCTATCCAAGCCCTTACTGAATATAACAATCTTAGAAGAGCTGCAGAGGAAACTGTCCAAAACTTCTCTAAGAGGTTTAATAAAATATACAATTCTATTCTAGCTCATTTGAAACCTCCTGGAGCTTTGGCACAGTTGAGATATGCTGAATCATTTGATTCAGATTTCTCTCTCTTACTCAGAGAAAGGGGTTCTGCCTCTCTTTCTGACATGCAAAATGATGCAATTAAGGTGGAGGTGAATATGATTGCTGCTAAGAAATCAAAGATGGCAAAGGCTAAGCTGAAAGAAGAAGAGAAACCTTCTACCTCTGCTCCAGAAGACAAGTTTGAAACAATGATGAAGACCATGGAAAAATTGATGGACCGGCTAGCTCTTGGGAATACTTCTGCTCCTTCAGCACAGCAGGAACCTCAATTCAAGAACCCTCAATTCAGAAGACCTCAGAATCAGCGAAGGCCAAGAGAGAACAGAAATCAGCAGTCAGATCCTCGAGTGAGACCTCCTTTCCAACAAAATTTGGTAGATGAAGAAGATGAGCCTGAAGTCCCTGAGGAATCAATCCATTGTTTTGATGAAGAAGTGTCAGGGATTTTCTTGACTAAGGAGGAACATGATGAGTCTAGTATGATAAAATCAGGAGAAGAGCCTTCAGAATTTTTAAAGGGCTATCAGCACGCTACCTTTGAGATGAAAAAATAGTACAATCTTAGGAATAGAAATGTTCCTATTACAGCAAACAAGGCACTGCCCAAGAAGGATACCTCAAAGACAGTTGAAGATAAAAAGGAAAACTCAAAGGTAGTTGAAGGTAAGGATGATTCTCCTCTTGTCAAAAAGGATATTCAAATTCTTTCTCCTCCTAAAGAAATTGACAAGACTGCTTCTGCTTTTAATCTTGAGAACGAGATTGCAAAAATTAAGATATCAGTCCCTTTTAATGAAATTCTCAAGGTAGAAAAATAAAGAAGAAATATTGTTGAAATGCTTAATTCACAACCAGGAGTGGCTGGCATCCTAAATGTACAAGAAGATAATCCTGTTATCTGTTTGGGTCCAAGACTTGAAGATGAACAGAATGAAGAGTTTCCCCCTTTCTACATAAGCATTAGCATTCATGATATGACTCTACATAATGCTATGTTAGACTAGGGGGCATCACATAATATCATGCCTAAGGTAATCATGGAAAGACTGGGTTAGAGGTAACTAGGCCATATAAGGATTTATTTTCCTTTGATTCAAAAAGAGTCCAATGCATTGGTTTGATAAAAGATGTTGTTGTGGGGCTCACACAAATTCCAGCAAAAACAATTGTTATGGACATTGTTGTTGCAGACATTCCACCAAAGTTTGGGATGCTTCTTTCAAGGTCATGGGAAGCAAAAATCAAGGGCACAATGCAGATGGATATTACATATGCTACCATCCCAGTGTTTGGTGAACAAAGGAGGTTGTATCGGGAGACCAGGATGGCCTACATGGTAAGCAACAAAGACAAGCCTTAGAATTTTCCTATTTATTCTTTTGATACTGGTCTTGGATCAGCTATCCTTTTCAATGAATCATTTGGAAGAGAATCACAAGATGAACCTGCGGAAAATCAATGTCAAGAAGGGCAGCAAGGAGATGAAAGGGACATCACGGGCTGCTGGTCATTATACTTTGATGGATCAGCAGGAAAAGAAGGGGCAGGAGCTGGGATTTGGATCACTAGTCCAACTGAAGAAAGTAAGTTTCTCTCCTACAAATTAAACTTTGATTGTACCAATAATATGGCTGGGTACGAATCTCTGATTTTAGGTTTGGAAGCCTTGATAAAATTGAAAGCTAAAAACATTGTTGTTTGTGGAGATTCTGAATTGGTAATTAAACAAGGAGAAGGTGCATATCAAACTAAGGATACAAGGATGAGAGCATACAGAAACTTAGTGTTGTAGATGTTGGAAAAATTTCAACCCTATTCTTTTAGCATCAAAACTAGATATCAAAACTCTATTGCAGATTATCTTGTTGTTTCTACCAATCTTTTTATCATTCCTAAACACTCTTCTGAAAATTATGAAGTGGAGGTTCGCCATAGACCAGTCATACCAGATAATATCACAAATTGGCAAGTTTTTGAGGATGATCAGCATGTAAGGAACTTCACTGAATTAAAAGAAGAATTTGAACACAATCAGATAGATCAGCAGAATATGTTAATAGAGTCAAAGGAAAGTTCTAAAGTCTTACAATTACAAAACAACTTAATTCCTAAGGGCCTCATTCTCCTTGAGAAATTATTTGATCAAAATGATGTGTTCAAAGCACCAAGACTACAAGCTAATGAAGAAGAAGTGGAAAGCTGCAATTTAGGAGACTCAGTTGTGCCTAAGATAGTCAAGATTTCAAAATTTCTTTCAGCTGATATGAAGACTAAATATGTTGAGATGATGAAAAGATTCATTGATGTTTTTGCATGGAGTTATGCTGACTTGAAACAATATGAATCTTCAATTATACAACATACCATTCCTATTAAGCAGAATGAAAAGCCTTTCAAGCAGAAGTTAAGAAGAATTAATCCTCTTCTAATGCCACTGATTGAAAAAGAAGTGAAAAAGCTCTTTGATGCTAAAATTATTGTTCCAATCAGATTCTCAAATTGGCTTGCTAATTTGGTACCAGTCAAAAAAAATAATGGAGAGATCATAATTTGTATAGACTTCAAAAACTTAAACAAAGCTTCATTGAAAGATAATTACCCCCTCCCCAAAATGGATTTGATTCTGCAAAATATTGTTGGTTCACAAAGGATGTCTATGCTTGATGGTTTCTCAGGGTACAATCAGATTCTTGTTCACCCAGATGATGAGGAGAAAATGGCCTTCACCACACCATGGGGAACATTCATGTATGCAAAGATGCCATTTGGTCTCATGAACGCGGGAGCCACTTTCCAGAGAGCAATGGATATTGCTTTTGCTGAAGAAAAGGACAAATCAGTGGCGGTTTATCTTGATGACATCACAGTTTTTTCAAAAAGGGAAGAAGATCACTTAAAGCACCTTGAAAGGGTCCTACTGAAGTGTAGGAGGTTTGGTATTTCTCTAAACCCAACCAAAAGTATTTTCACTTTAACTTCTGGCAAACTTCTTGGTCATATTATTTCTGAAGAAGGAATTAGGATTGATCCTAATAGAGTTAGTACAATTCAAAAATTAGATCTACCAAGGAGTAAGAAGGAGATTCAATCCTTTATTGGGAAGGTTAACTTTGTTAGAAGATTCATTCCTAACTTTGCTGAAGTTGTCAAGAACATAACAAAGATGTTAAAGAAAAGAGCAGATTTTAAGAGGGCAGTTGAAGCAAAGAAATCATTTGAAGATATCAAGAAGGCACTTACTCAAGCACCAGTACTTATCAGCCCAGATTTTACAAGGAGTTCCTTATCTTCACATTCGCTTCTGAAGACACAATTGCTGGAGTTCTAATGCAAAAAGGATGTCAAGGTACTGAACAACCCATTTCTTTCTTTAGCAAGACATTAGAAAATGCTGAATTGAAATATAACATCTTAGAGAAGCAAGCCTATGCATTGGTGAAAGCAGTAAAGGATTTGAGAATCTATGTTTTGCACTCTCACATTGTTGCCTACGTTCCAAATGTTGTTATAAAAGATATTCTTACACAAGTTGATCCAGATGGAAAAAGGGGAAAGTGGATAGCAAAATTGTTAGAGTATGACATTGAGATCAAACCCACAAAGTTGGTAAAAGGTCAAGGCCTAGCTAAATTGTTGACTCAGTCAAATTTGGACTGTATTGATATTAATTTAAGCATAGAGATCTCAGAAATTTCTGAAAATGAAGAGGAATTGGTCCAAATAAATGAAAAATTCTTGATCTCGGAATGGTACAAGGATATAGCATTTGTTTTACATCATAATAGAGCTCCTGATAATCTTTCAAAATCCAAAGCTCGGTTTACCAAATTGAAATCTCTTAGATATTTTGTGTATGACCAAAATTTTTTTTGGAAAGATGCAGGAGGAATATTATTGAATTGCCTCATTGAAGAAGAAGTTGATAAAGTAATTGATGAGTTTCATAAGGGGGATTGTGGAGGACATCACTATTGGAAAGCCACTGCAAACAAGGTCTTGAGAGCTGGCTATTTTTGGCCAACTATGTTCAGAGATATCTATAAAAAGATAGCCACATCTCATGAATGTCAAGTGTTTGAAGGAAAGAGAAAGATTATGCCACTGCCCTTGGTTCCTATTTATGTTGAAGCACCTTTCCAGCAGTGGGGATTAGACTTTATAGGGGAAATCCATCCTCGTTCATCAGGACAGCATTGCTGGATTCTCACAGCCACCGATTACTTTACAAAATGGATAGAAGCAATACCCACAAGGAAAGCAAATGATTCAGTGATTATTTATTTCTTAGAAAATAATATATTATCAAGATTTGGTTGCCCAATTAAGATCATTACTGAAAATGCTAAAGCTTTCAAGTCCAAAAGAATGATTAATTTTTGTCATCAGTATCACATTTTCCTTGGACATTCCACTGCTTATTATACACAGGGAAATGGTTTGGCTGAATCATCAAACAAAAGCCTTGTGAGAATCATTAAGAAGCTGCTGCAAGAAAATAAAAAAGCTTGGCATTTGAAACTGAGATATGCTTTGTGGGCTGACCGGATTTGCACAAAGAGGTCCATTGGAACATCACCATATGAGCTAGTATATGGGGCTGAGGCCATATTTCCATCATCCCTTGGAGTACCAGTAATGAAGTTGATTCAAGGACTAGAAGAGGAACCAAATGCTATACAACGAAGGATCAATCAGCTAATAGCTTTGCAAGAGAAAAGAAATGAGGTGTTTGACAGTCATCAACAAAACCAGAACAGGATCAAGAGAGCATTTGACAAAAAGATCAAAGAAGTTACATTCCAGATCCATGATAAAGTCTTGAAATGGGAAGCTAGAATTGAAGAGAAAGGTAAACATGGTAAATTTGAAAATTTGTGGAAAGGGCCATATCAAATTTCTGCTTTCCATGGAAATAACACTTACATTCTACATGAGATTGATGGAACGCCATATGCTGGAGGACCTGTTAATGGCAGGTTCCTAAAGCATTACAATTGATTAAATTTCTGCCAAGTTTCTCACAACATTGTATATAACCGTTTTCTTAGTCTTTCTTTGTTGCAAATAAATGACAAGTTGAACAAGAAGCTCAAGCCCGAGGTGAAGGCTCATAAAGCTAGAAAAGTATGCTTGTCAACTCCATCTATTTTTTCATAAATTGGACAAAGCACTGGATATACGAGTTCTTAGTGTACTACAGGAGTACACTATCCCAAGTGGAGCCACTGTTATCACTTAGAACTAAAAAGAACTGATATATGTAACTTTTCATCCTAGCCCGATGACAAAGGTCAGTGCTAGTCTATTCTTGTTTTAATTTTTCTTCCCTTAGAGTCTGAAGTTTTAAAGAGGTCATGAGTCAAGTTTATTCTCAGTCCCCATTGGTTCTCCTCCACCCACCACTGTTTCATAGCCACATGTCATCTTATGTCAGTCACCAAGTCTTTTAGTAATTTTGCAGCGCATGCATACTATTAAAGTGTTTTCACAGCGCTTTTATAGTTTAACAGTTTCGCAGCGCAAACTCTATTGGGCAATTTCGCAGTGCATCATTCAAATTTAAAACTAACCGCGTTGCGAAATCATGGATTCGTACATTTCACAGCGAATCTTTCCCGAAATGTCAAGTCCGTTAGGTGAGTCACAGGCCGTGTCTTCTCATGTCAGTTCATGTACCCCTCTTATCACATTCCACCACTCATTTCCATTATCACCCCCACTAGATCTGTTGATACGCACGAATCATCATTTCCAAGAAAGCCACCGTGCATAAATCTTAATGATGGTTGTAAATCTTGCATGAATGACAAATCTGCAAGATTGCAACTTGAGAGATTTAAACGGAAAGATTTCAAGCTCAAATACAAAGATAATCAAGCGACGCTGATAATCAAGCGAGGTTGAATCATAATCCAAACCAGAGCTGATAGTCATTATTGGCGAATATTTGAAAAAAGTAATGGAGAAAAAGGAGCACAGATCCGGCAAATGTCTAAGGACTGAACCTGAAGGCCTAGATATAACACTAAGGAATAAAGAGGTGGAGAAAGCATTCAAAAAGGCCGGGTGCTGGAAATTTTGCAAAAAGTTACAAGGAGGACACGCACAGGTAACCAAAGAATTTGCGCTTAACTTCACAGGCTTGAATTCAAAGGTAGCTGTGATAGAATTGCAGGTTTCGCCAGAGGTGATATCTACTGTGACAGAGATCCCACGAGGATAAGAGCAATGGTTTAAAATTTTCAAATTTGACATGAATCCTTGCAAGGAGTTCTTAAAGAATGAGTTTGTAAATGCAGATTTAAGTAAGGCAGTGCCCAGGAGTTATGTCAAAGAATATTATGCTCATTTACTCACCTGCATACAAAAATATCTAACTTGTGAAGGAAGGTATAACAACGTTTACTCATACCATTTTAAGCTCCTTTTGCATTTCACAGGGAAGGTCTCCATAGACTTCCCTTTCTATCTTTTCCGTAGTTTGAGTAAGACGTGTGATAAGGTACAACTGAGGAAAGAGGATAGTGAAACCTCTTTGTTTCATCATGGTTTGATTAAAATACTGGTTTTAGATGAGCTCCAAAAGGTAGACAGAGATTGGAATTCATTCATTTTTATGGCTGGCTTCAAAAGTCATACTGGCCTCAGTCCTCTACCTGCAAGAGATTTTACAATAGCAGAGCTCCAAACAGAAGCAAGAGCTAAGAGAGTTCCAAATTCACAAGCAAGAAAACAAGTGAAGCCACTCATCATTCAAGATCCACCTCAGTAATAAACTAAGGAAAAAGCTCATGGTAAAAAGACTGTACCTGAAACAAGCACATCTGAAGTAGCCTCAAGGAGAAGAACAAGAAGCCAGATGACTAAGGAAAAAGGTAAAGCTGTAGCAGTTGAAGAAAGTTCAGTTTCCAAGGGAAGCCTAAATGATTTATTACAGGCTATTGACTTTGAGCAGTCTCTACGAGTGCAAATTGAATTGATACAGTCAGAACAGGAGAGTACCAAGAAAGCCAAAGCCTCAAAAAGGCTTAAATTTGATGAGCCAGCTGAACAATTTGTTTTTAAACCTATAAGGCCTATGACAAGGAGATTCCAGCAAGTACAGGAAGCACTGCCAAGAACAGAGGAGACAGGGGAAGGGACACAATGCCAGCAAAGGAAGAGCACAGGCAAAACAGTCATTACATCCAAAGAAGACAATATAGCAGACCTGAAGAGCAAATTGGAATTAGCTAAGCATGAGATTGCCAAATTGAAGAAAGTTGCTAGAAGACATGCAGCCATACAAGCAAACTATTATAGAATTAAAACTCTATGGGAAGAGAATGCAGCTGTAGAAGTGGTTGATTGTAATACACAATTTCACACCTGGACAGTGGCAGAAATCAAAGAAGCCAAGTACATCAGGATGATTAATATGCAACTGAGAGCTGGGAATAAGGTTATGAAGAAACAAATAGAAGATCTGAAGGCACAACTAAGCCAGCTTAAAGGACCTGCTAAATGAGTTTACATTTCAAGTAAGATTTTGTTTCGAAATTTTGATAAGTTTGCTTGATCTTACCTTTCTGAAGAAACCTAAATCCCTATTCAGCTTTTGGAAAGTCTAAAAGAAGTTTTGGCAGCCAAGTAATCAATTAATAAAGGTCTCGGGTTAAAAATAAGGTTTTTTAAACAACTTAGCAGTTTCGTAGCACTCTACGAAACTGCTGAAGGTGATGATTTCAACATAAATCAAGCAGTTTTGAAGCAGAAGCGGAAAAATTTTGAAGGACAGATATATACAACTAGACATCTAAAGTTACAGCAACCAATTAGAAAAGAACAAGTGGAAATAAATGATTTGGATCAAAAAGTTGCATTTTGTCATATCATAAGAAAATTAAAGCACAGATCAGACAGCTTGAATGCGTTTCCCTTTCTTGTTTTCAAGACAGTGGATGACACATCATCAAATCATGTTTCATAACAGTGCACAGCACATCAATAGATGTTATGCTTCTTCACCTGCAAAAGATACTCAAATACAGAATATGCGAAGAAAAGAGACCGAGAACACAGAATGGCAATGACTTTATTATTCAGAGAGTAATGTTCACTTGCCTCTTCGAGGGGGCAACCTCCAATAGAGCAGAGCTCGATTACAAAAATAAGACACGATGCTCCTTGCAGGGAGTTACTATCCTTCATATATGACTCCTACGAGTAATACCACGGGTCAATACCGCTTATTACTAATACCATCTATCTAATATCATAGCCCATTTGCAACTAACTGTGGTTCCTTTATTAATTGCGGATTAACCAATTACAATTATTAATATGGGCTTTATTGACTCTTAACTATGACGTGGTCACATTACATAGATAAGGGGGTTAGGCTGGGACCCTAACATGTGCACCCCCTTAAGACTAGCCTTGTCCTCAAGGCTGAAGCTGCGGAAACTGCTGCAGAATAGTGGCTGGCTCCCAAGTTGCATCTTCTGGGGAGGTGTCTTTCCATTTGACAAGGACTTCCTTAATCATGCGGCCGCGCAGTTGCTTGACTCGTGTGTCGAGGACCTGTTTCGGTTGAAGCCAGATGGATCCTTATTCGTCTAATTCCGATAGACTAGTCTGAATTCTGCAATTATTCCCAATCACTTTCTTGAGGCATGAGACATGAAAAACTGGATGGATTTTTGTAGTAGGTGGCAAAGCCAACTTGTAGGCCACTTCTCCAATGCATTGAAGTACTTGATATGGTCCGTAGAATTTGGGAGAAAGTTTCTTACATCCTTTGTCTTTGAGTGATGTTTTCTTATATGGCTGGAGCCGTATAAAAACCTGATCCCCTTCTTGAAATTGGCGCTCTGAGCGATGCTGGTCTACCTGTTGCTTCATGCGGTTCTGAGCTTGGTGAAGATTCTCTCGAATATGGGCGAGCATAGTTGCGCGGTGTTGTAGGAGTTGATCCACTGCTTGGACTTTTGAGCAGCCCTTGAGATATGAAGTAGGTGAAGGCAGGAGTTGACCATATACTGCTTCATAAGGATTCATTTTGGTGGTGGCATGATAGTTGGTGTTATACCACCATTATGCCAGAGGTAGCCACTGTACCCAAAGGTGTTGTTTTCTGAAGTAAAACACCTAAGGTAGGTTTCTAGATATTTGTTGACTGCTTCAGTTTGACCATCTGTTTGCGGATGGTAGGAAGTACTGAGTTTTAGTTGACTGCCTTGTATTCTGAAGAGTTCCTGCCAAAAATTTCTGGTGAAGATCGGGTCGCGGTCAGACACAATAGAAATGGGCATGCCATGCAATTTGAAGATCTGATCCATGAAAGTTTGAGCAACCAAGGTGGGTGTAAATGGGTGGGGGAGAGCGCAGAAATGAGCATACTTCGACAATCGGTCCACAACCACCATGATGACTGACTTGTTCCCTGACTTTGGAAGACGTGTAATGAAATCCATAGAAACTTCTGTCCAAATGGATGTCGGAATGGGCAATGGTTGTAAGGTGCTTGGTGTGTTGACTGTTTCCGCTTTGTGGTGTTCACAGACCTCGCATTTGGTTACGAAGATAAGGATGTACATTTTCATGCCTGTCCAGAAAAATGATCTTTTGGTGCGAGCATACGTCTTCTGAAAGCCCGAATGTCCTAAAATGGGAGATGAGTGCATCTCTGCCAAAATGCGACTTTTGAAGGCGGATGTTGGTGATATTACGACTCTGTCCTTGTAGCGAAGAATATCATCCTGCCACGAGTAGCCTTTGGTGGAATTTGGATCTGCCTGTAATTGAGAAATGAGTTGGGAGAGCTCGGTGTGTGAAAACCATTCTCTGCGAGCTTCTTCAATCCATTCTGGAATGGGGAGGGAAATAGCTAGCAGGGTACTTTCCTCCTCAAATTGGCGAGATAATGCATCTGCTACACTATTGTCTTTCTCTTTCTTGTAAATGATCTCATAATCATATCCCAGCATTTTGGCTAGCCATTTATTTTGTTGTGGGGAGGATAGGCGTTGCTCCAAAAAATATTTAAGACAGTGATGATCTGTGCGGATTTGGAAATGTCGCCCCAATAAATAAGGTCGCCAGGTGTCGACTGCATGTAATATGGCCATCATTTCCTTCTCGTATGTAGATTGGCCCTGATTCTTCCCACTGAGTTGTTGGCTTGTGAAGGCCAATGGTCTCCCTTCCTGCATTAAAACTGCCCGAATACCTATTCCTGAAGCATCACATTCAATGACGAAAGATTTGGTGAAGTCAGGGAGTGCTAAAACTGGAGTGGAACACATGGCATTTTTTTAGAGCTGTAAAGGCCTGTTGTGCTTCCTCATTCCAGAAGAAAGAATTTTTCTTTAGGAGTTGGGTGAGGGGTTTCGCTATGCGACCATAGTTGCGGACAAATTTACGATAATAGCCTGTGAGACCCAAAAATCTGCGTAAGCTCTTCAAGGTCTTAGGTTGAGGCCATTCCTGCATTGCTTGGATCTTTTTGGGGTCCACCTTGACACCCTCACGCCCCACAATGTGGCCCAAATACTCTACCTCTGCCCTGCAAAATGAACACTTGGACATCTTGACAAATAATTTATGCTTGTGGAGCAGTTGCAAGAGTAAATCTACATGCTGAAGATGTGTGGCCCAAGTGCAACTATAGATCAGGATGTCATCGAAGAAGACAAGGACAAATTTCCTGAGATATGGTTTGAGAATGTGGTTCATAAGGCTCTGAAAATTAGAGGGGGCATTGCAAAGACCAAATGGCATGGCGAGGAATTCATAGTGGCCTTCATAGTTCTGAAAGCAGTCTTGGGTATGTCGACTTCCTTCATGCGGATCTGGTCGTAACCTGAGCGAAGATCCAACTTCGTGAAAAATTGAGCCCCATTGAGTTCATCCAACAAATCATCAACCACCGGGATGGGAAATTTATCTTTGACTGTTAGCTTATTAAGGGCCCTGAAGTCAGGACATATCCGCCACTCCCCATCTTTTTTGAGCACCATAACCACTGGGGATGAATAAGGACTGATGCTGGGACGAATGACCCCTGCTTCCAAAAGTTCCTTGATGATTTTTCTATTTCGTTCTTTTGGGTGAACGGATATCTGTATGGGCGCACATTTGGGGTTTGGGCCCCTGGAACCAAGGTGATGCTATGATCATGTTCCCCTCGCGAGGGTGGAAGCCCTTGAGGCTTGTCAAAGACTGGAAGATGGTTGTTTAAAATCTGTTGCATCTCAGGATGAAGTGGCGGCTGCTTGGTTTCGACTCCCTGGATGGCATTAAATTGAGCTACCACACTCCATGATTTCCCTTTTTTAACAATTTTTCCATCCTATGCGAGCTTATGATAGAGGGGGCTCCCGCCTGGAGTCCTCGGAGGGTATGTGTGTGGTCGTTCTGCTTAAAACTCATATACAACTCCTGGAAATCCATTGTGATTGGCCCAAGAGTGCGGAGCC